>JAHBBA010000570.1:0-27296 GCA_018806925.1 Skeletonema costatum | reverse complement strand
CTACGAATGCTGAGACTGGTGGTCTGTCTACTCCTGGTGTCTTCTTTCCCGCCTCACAGGAAGCAATGGCTTGGGTACTCCAGCCATTGCAATAGCCAAGTAGAGATGTGAGAGCAAAAAACACACATAGATTGCGGAAGCAACGGAGCTTTTTGCGCCATCCACGGCCGATGGGGAGACAGTGGTCACCATTATGAGAAACAGTTTTGTTACAATACTAACACATAAAAGAAAAGACGACGACGATGAGTGACAAAAGAGATGAGACAGCTCAATTGTGTCCCGGCTCGCGGAGGTAGCCCTCGGCAACCCTCTCGGCGGTTTGTATTCCAGCGCCTGCCACCAATACACTCCAACTTTGCCCTGTCTTCCCACGGCGATCCTCATACAAATCCACTCCACATAACACTTCCTCCGTCAAAAAGAGCGTCCCTTGAATCGCACACTCAGAAGAAGCCGTCCTCCTCTCATGCCGGTGTTGTCCAGGCAAATCGCCTTGACGCTGAACCGCGCGAGAGCAGGCCCCCTCTCGTACATTACAAGCCCATACATTTCCATATCACACCGCCATGCAAGATTTTTCCCTACTCCCTTCAACCGACCAAGGAAGAGGCTAAGAATTTAGTGCACCCGTAGCGTGGAGAAAGAACTGTTTGGACGATTGGGAGCGAACATACATTAAGCGTTGCGCCCAATTTGTTTGTAGCAAAGCAGCCCCTCCTCCATTGTCTCCCAAAAGAAATATGTGTTGGGAAGTTTCACAAAGTGTTTGGGATTCTACCCCGAGACCATTAGCATTAGAACCTGGAAAAGTATGGGGCAAAGCCTATCATTGAACGAAAGACGAAGAACAGGTCTCAATCCATAATAACAACTTTGCATATTTTATTGACGAGACCCCGTGTGCATCGCGCAATCCATTGCACAAAGGTACATGCCATGGCTAAAAACTGAATAGAACGGGGGCGAGGACAAGCTGGAATCATAAGTACAAAAGCCCCCCAGATTGACAATTGACGCAAGTGCCGATTCTCAACTTTATTCTACATTTGCCCCTCACGAGTGATCGGAATTCTTACAACCAGATCTTTGAACGAACATCTTTATCGGCAATGGCTGGAGATGTGAAGAGTAGCATGTTGGAAGAATTAGACTTTGAGAAGGAGGCGCCGAGAACATTGAGGAATTTCGCGAGTTCTTGAGAGATCAACGGCTTGCGTGATTCTGTCAACCGCGCCTCGTGTGTATGAGACCAAACAAACTAAGAAGGTATTGACCATGGAACGGCTGAGAGGTGTTTCGATGGTGGATGCTGAATCCATTCGCACAATCCAATGATCCTGAGTCTCTTTATCATTACTGTGCACCTGAATCACTGTGGACGACATCTGTAATGATAGCGTAAGTTGTTGCAATGATGTGTTTGATTTTATCATCATTGCTCCTTGCAATCTGATTGATAGCAACATGTTTCTTTGTCTCTGTTTGCCCTCCGCTTGGTTCCACGCAGATGATCAACTCAGGCAACCTTTTAGTGTTGGATGATGGTCGTGTAGGTTTTTATCGACTTCGGAATGGTTGGTGTGTCGGTGAAAAGACATTAACGCTGTGAGTGAATTAAGTACCAGTATGGGCGTTGGGTGACTACGAAGAGATGGCCAAAGGCACTACTAAATATGGTGCAACAAGATGAGGACGTGGACGTTCAAAAGTTTCGGAGGGATATTGAACAAGTCATGACGACATGGCCAAGGTGTCTCCCAGAGCACAATGTCTGTTGGAGTTAGTGGAGATGGCACTGTCCCAGGCAGCGATATCATTTGATGAAAATGAAGTGACGGATATGTTGTTAAAAATTGTAGACGTGACCGAAGACCAATGGACTGAAGCTGCCACGTGAATTTGGATTGCTTGTCAAGCAGTCACTGTACTTTGACAGATATCTAAAGATCCTCGCACCAGACTTGAATACAAGTACTGACGCGCGTATGGTAGCGCTTCAGGCGGCTGATAGCAAAGTAGCGGTCATCGTGTAAATAATAATATAGGTTGCAACTAAGAGTATAAGAAAATGTTTGTTGATTTGAAGAAGGTAAACTTAGATTGAATTTGTTACTGCTTTGCTTAAAACGTAGAGGCGATCCAGACATTCTTTGCTCAAAGCGAGAACGTTTTCTTCCTCAGAATCTATCATCAATTCTTCCAGGGCATCAACGCAGGTCGACAAGGCTTCATTTGATGAGTTCTTGAAATGCGCTACAAGGACTTCCACATTATTACCGTCTGTTCGATGACAGAGACTTCGCAAGGGCTTTTAGTCCTTCAAGTCTCACCTTGCTGCCGCAAAAGCTCCAATGCATTTTGGAGAAGAAACAAGAGACAGCAATTCAATCCAATGTGGACAGAGTCTGTGAAACGATGCACCCTTGATAAGAGATGAAAGTACCACAACAAAGCTGCGTTGCATATGAAACAGAGTCCTCTGTCATTCTTGGGCGCACCAGCCTGAGATATGTAGCTGGGTCAACAAACTTGGCCATCAGACAAAGTACTTGCTCAATCTGATTAAAGACCTTCAAGTGCTCGTGTTCATGATGCGATGACAGTTCGATATCAATGGCCTTGGCAAAGTTGTTCAGTGTCCTGTGCAAGTCTTTGGTGAGATGCTCTTCGCAAAAGACTGCGAGTATCAGCAAGAGCTCTGCAGATCTAAGACGAGTTTCAGCCCTCCAATTTGTTAGCTCCCCTAGCACGGTAAGAAAGAATCGACTTGTGTTGTTACGAACAAACAATCTGGCTCCAAGACTAGGTCGACATGTGAATGGTGTCGGTAGACCTTCATTATAGTCGATCGTATCGTCCCCATCTACTCCAAATTGTCGTCTCTCAATTATTTCGTCTGAATGGTCACGTTCATACTGCTCCCCACACTTGTCTATGCATTCTAATGCTGCATTGGTGACCTCGGTAACGTTATCATTGATGAATAATAGAACATACGGAAGAAGACGCTGCTCGTGATCATATCTGTCTGGAAGGTTGATCAAGAGGGATTGTAGCATTTTGCAACAGCGCAAGCGAACACGTGGGTTTTTTATGCGAGGAAAGTTCTGCAAGAATATTTACCGAGACGGCGTATTGTGAGTCATAGAAAGCAGCGATTGGGATTGCGTTGTCTGCCTTGAAACCGACAAGATCGGCAATCGCTGCTGATCCAGCACCTTTTCGTTTAGCCCTATCAGGAACTACAATGCTTGCTCGAGCAAATCCATTTGCTGCTACAACGACTGCAGTGTTGCGATTCCGGCAGTTTGGCACACAGCTCTTGCCAAGCCTGTTGCGAAGTACTTTGCACCTAGCTCAAATTGAGGGATGCGAAGCAGCTCGGCTAAAAGATGCGAGGCGGCAATCTTGACCTCTGGAAAGGGGTCCTTGAGACTTGTCTGCAATGCCATGATCAACTCCGAGTAATACGGCTCCAGAATACCTGCAGCATTCACTCTCATGATACTATCCACAAGACACTTTATCGTGTGGCACAAAGCTAACCTCAAGTCTTCATTTGGTTCTAACACATTGAATGTGACTTTGACCAATGAGACCATCTCTATCCTGACGATTTTGAAAGCTCCTCCTCTCTTGAAAAAGTCCGTGCACTTGTTGATTTTGGACGAATACTTCCATTTCCTTGTCGTATGCACAGGGAGTATATCGAGCGACGATTGAAGGAATAAGGTAGGGCAAATGCCTTGCGAGATCAATGTTCGCAAGGAGAAGTGATTGTATGCACTCTAGCGAAAGGCGTCGACATTGTTCTGATTTATGGCCAAGTAGTTGAAAGAGAGCTTTGCCACAGGTGTCCATTATTGCCTGGAGTTGCTGTTTGTTGTCATTGCAGTTATGCAAAAGTGACTTGATGGCATTATTAAGCTTTGAAACTGATTCAATTTTGAGAGGCAATGTCATTGGCTCTTCAAAGCACTTGCCAAACGTTGTGTTTCTTAGCGGTTGTTTGTCTGGTGATGGCTGTGTCTCTTCATCTTCCTCATCGTCGGAATCGTGATCTAACGCAGAAAATACAACTGCCAACTCACACAGATTGTCAGTCAATGCTTCACACTCTTTGGTTTGAACATATTCAATTGCTGTTGTCGTTGCAGCGCCAACTTCTTGTGAGGAGGACGTGAATGAATCAATGTCGAAGGATGGTTGTTTCGCTGCTTGATAGCGATTATTTGCTGCTTTCTTTTGCTGCTGACTCCTTTTGACTTTCTCGTAGAGAGGATTTTGCAGGATCGAGTTGCATTATCCTCGCTCTTTAAGGAGCTCCAAATCGCATCAATGTCGGTCATTCTTCAGCTCTTTGAGAGAAGACTTTCGACTGAATGAATAATTTCGTTTTTAAAATATTATTTTTAGGACCAAGCCTTTTCATTTTTGCTCAAACTGAAAAGAATGTTGTTGGCTTATAACCCTCTGCCCTCGGCTTACGAAGACTCCAATTGTTGGTTAAACGAATGTCTGAGTAGCAATAATACAACATTGCCCAATTTCCAAGTGGTATTTATTGATCACTGTCGCTCATCTCACCAACCAATAAAGAAACACCATAACAAACACAACAAACGCCACCAAATAACACATATGCTTAGCACCCCCTCTCTCCAACATAATCCCCATCCGTGCCAAACTCCCCGTCAACATATCCCCCACATTCCCAAACGAATCACCCATTCCATCCAATAAATTATTCTGTTCGGACACCTCATTGCCGATATCTAATGTTAGCCCCTTCAATCTGGCAACTTGATCGGATAGTTCGGAGATACGATCATTGTTTTGTGATTCCATAATGTTGGCATTGGCTTCGTGAGAGGACATGCCGTTTCCTCTGCCGCCGCCACCTCGGCCGCCTCTTCCGGATTCGAGATTGTTGTACATGTCGTCGTTGGATCGGGGTGGACGTTGGCGCATTGGGAATGAAATGTTGATGTGTTTGGAGGAATTAGATTATTCCTCCTGTTGTTATATTTGTTAGCACGAGTCGTTGTTGTTGATTTGGCTGTTGCGTAGGGTGAGTAGAAGTTTGTTACTTTTCATCAACGATATTGTGCACGATTGTGGTCATGGTTGTTTTTCTCTTGAACCCTTTTATACAAGAGACACACTTGCGAGGGATAGCGGTGAGGGATGCAGTGGGGAGGAACGATGGGTGTTGAATAGGTTAGGTGGTATGGCGATAGTTAGGGTAAGGAGTAGGAGGAAGGAGCACGGAAGGACCGACGGCTCCTCGGTCCTTACACACTTCAAGATACATATTGTGTGAGGTCAACCCGATGTTGGTTCGTGGAGACAATGCGTGTATCGGCACCGGAGCACTACTGGCGTGCGGTTGAAAAGGATAACACTGCGGCAAATCCATGTTGATGTTGGTTAGAATCGTATATGTTTCAGATGTAATGTCTGTTAGTTTACGTTCACTTTTGTTTCCCCTGTCTCTTCGTTCGTGTTGTGCCCCTTTCCTCTTGTTCTCTTGTACCACACTCCCGAACCCCTCAACCATTGCAGTTAGCCATCTTCGTCAGATAGCGTCAGGTCGATGAGTTCTACCTCTCTTTTAATCGTAATCTGTTGTTTCGCCCCCCTCGGGGTTTGCGTCGGTCAGGTCAATCACTTCCATCTTCACCGACGCCCTGATACCACTGCGATGGCTGCTAGTTCGTGTCGCACGTGCGCGTTGGCTGGCCCTTCTTGCATATGAGCGGTCTGTAGCGGGACTTTGCCTTTATTCGTAGTAGGGATACTGCTGCCGTGATTTGGCTGATGCGGATCATTCACAATTCCCCCCCCTCTGCCATCAACCATTTCAATTCTAGTTCTTTATTCGCCATGACAACCTCTCCACTCCGGATGTTCTGCGATACATCTACGCTGTTGATATGATCTGGTTGTGGCGGCTCATCGTTATCGGATAATGATATATTCTTACGACTTCTACCCTTCCTCTTTTTTTGTATCGTTGATGTCTGCGTGAATACTGCTTCTCCTTCCTTTTGCGACTTGCCTGCAGTTTCTTGGCGACAGCTTCAAAATCTACGGGCAATGAAGGCGATTGTTGGAGGTCGTTTGGAGAGTTCATTGATGACTAAAAGAGTAATTGGTGTACACAAGTAAGGATGTCTTCCACCGGATAATAATAGGACCATCAATATTGATATCAGGGTGTTGTCCAAAGATATTAAAACTTGGTGGAGCATGCCAACACATTGTAACCAATGAGTAATACTCAACTCCTTCATGCTATTTTACATTTCTCCTCTACTTATTGATGACCAAAATAGTAAACCAGCCCATGCGCTTTAAAGAGTGAAAAAAACAAATAATCGACGACTGTATGAATGTAGTCATGAACCCCGAATGTGTGTGCTTTCTCCTCTTGTGAATAATCACCACCCACCATCTTCGTATGTTGCTAAAATAGACTGAAATAGCCTTAAATAGTCTTAATTTACCATTAAGGTTAAGGTACTTTTCATGCACATGGCTAGCCCTTTCTCCCTAATCAGCGTGGGAATCAGTATGTATGAGAATAACCATAATGGTATCTGATTTTAGGGTTGCGTAAACTTTGGCCTCATCTCCAGTGATAGGGGGTTTTGTTTTCTCTGCGCGCGGAGCCTCCTTCTCCTCCACGCGCCATTTTTTGAAGGGCTGATTTAGCGAGGGGCGATGGCCATTTAACCAGCACAGTAACAGGGACAGAATGTCTTTTTGTCAACGTGTTGTTGACGCGAAATTGAAATTGCGCACTTGAAGTGTGCATCGATGACATCTTGGCGGCAGTTTTGGGCAGCTTTCATTGGTGATGTCTTCTTCTGTGGATGCAGAAGCCTTTTCCACCCCGCACATAAATTCCTCGTGGTCGTTGTTGGCATCATTGCGTTATGAAACATCGATAGCATCGGTAGAGAGGGTTGCCTGACACGCTGGTACTTGTTACATATACTACACAACTCATACACACAGTCCTCATTTTCCTGATCGTAAATTTGCAAAAATCGAGTATAACTACCGCACAATGATGCAAGCATTCGTTTCACCTGCCTTCCGACGAACTGTCGTCGGTAAATCATCATCTCTTCTTCATAGAAGATCACCAACTACAGTTGTACGATCATTTGCGTCAATCTATCATGCAGACATGGAGGATCTCAGTCACGAAGAAACATCATCGCCATCATCAACATCATCATCGTCGTCATCATGTGCCACACTCACTCCTCATCCTAGGCAAACCAGGCGGCGGAAAAGGAACAATTAGTGGCAAGATTCTGAGTGATTTTCCACAATTCCGACATGTTAGTACAGGCGATCAATTGAGACAGCATGTTAGGAATGAGACCAAGTTGGGCTTGGAGGCGAAGAAATATATGGATGGTGAGTAGTCGTATTGTGCACATGCTGTGTAATTGTTGTTTGTGTAAACAGCTCGTCTCATGATACATTCATTTCTCTACCAAAACGAAACAAAACAGAGGGTTGTCTCGTCCCAGACAATGTCATGATCAAAATGGTCATGAAGGATGCAGTCGAAGCAATCAAAAATGGTCAATCACTCCTCCTTGATGGGTTCCCCCGCACAATGGAACAAGCCGTGGCACTCGATGAACAATTGGATGTAGATATGGTCATCAATCTGTGCATCCCAAATGAAACAATCATTGAACGTATCTCGGATAGGTGGATCCATCCAGCTTCTGGTCGTGTGTACAATTATTCGTATAAGCCGCCGAAGGTTACGGGGATGGATGATGAGACTGGTGAGCCGCTTGTGCAGCGTGATGATGATAAGCCTGAGAGTGTGTTGAAGAGATTGAATAAGTATGAAGAGGCAACGAGACCGTTGGTGCAGTATTATGAGGAGAAGGGGGTCATTCAAACGTTTAGGGGGACACAGAGTGATGTGATTTATCCAAAAGTGCAAGAGTGGCTAGGAGAACAACTTGCAGAAGATGATGTTGAAGCTAATACCATTTGAGTGTGGTAGTCCGGTCTGGACTTATAATTGTGTAGAGTATACTGGGAGGTTTATGTAGTGTGAACGAGATTGTTTTGAAGATTGTGCTATTAACACACACATTAAATTAATACGGTAAATAGTAATCAAAACTGTTTGAAGGACAACATCCATCCAGATACATACTTGCAATCATTAGACTTGTTGCAAGATCCTATTGCACAGCAGCCATCGCGTCATAGGTAAGCAACAAGCTGCGAAAAGATATGGTACTAAGTTCAACAGAGTTTGTGTTTGTTCCTTGCTCCGCTCCGAGCAGATGCTTCTGATTGCTCGCTCCCGCATTTTTTCTGAGTGCAAATATTTCATCGTTCACCATGTAATCAGAGTAGAGGAGACTGATGCACCATGATTTACCGGGTAGCAGCTTCGCTGCTTACAAGCACACTATCTGCATCGGCGTTCCACTCTTCTCTCGCTCATAGGTAAGCAAGACAGTTGCGAGTCGTAACAGGCCTGTAGCATGGCAACAGAAAATAGTTGGAGACGAGAGACAAGCCTTTTTTCTTTTAAGAGGACTCGATCTCCTCATTCGATCTTTTGGGATCGGCAACCTCCATGTCGATGGGCAAGCCTAGACGTTTGGGTTAGCTTTGTAGTTTGTAGATAATAATTGGAAGGCTTGCGCGACCGAACATTACTATTCTCATCACTGAGATCAAATACAAGTCCAATACTCTTTAGTACTTGATGAGTTTGTGATACCTACAGTAGGACTGATACCTCGTGCACAATTTGCACGGCTCCCCCGTCTTTTTGGCAATTGGGACTACGAAGGTGCCACTAGTTGTTCGTCCTACGGGGCAAACAATGGTTGGCTGTGCACTTGACAAAACGAGGGTAGCATCAGTCACAATTTGTGCCGATTGTGATTGCTCTTTTGTGATAACACGTTCTACCTTGATGATTTGAACTTGCGCATTTGTATGCCTACCACGTAAATTTCGATCACTAGGCATAATATCTCCTCCCGATAAAATTGTTTGACGATAAGTTGCAGCATTTGACGGCAGATCAGGAAATCCTCTATCAGTTTGAAAATTGATAAGATAACCAATATCAATTTCAAAATGATACATGTTAAAATTCAAGTTGTTTCATGTGCTCCGAGGTAAGGTTCTGCAGGGCCTTTAATTCTAATACAACCCACTGTTTATCCAATGGTGTTTGTAACACCAGTATCAGCTCTTCTCGTAGCCAACATCCCGCCCTTTTGTATTGTAATTGATTCTCGTTCCTGAGCAAGGACTTGAGTTCCGGCGTGTTGTAATCTATGGGCCGAGCACACGTTGATATGTCGCTTCCAATTGCTTCGATTTGAGAGGTAGAAATAGAGATTGGCATATCTTACCGCATTTGATCGTCAAACTTCTCACATCGCAAATTCGAGGAGGAGAAAGTTGATGGAGTAGCTGTCTCTGCCTTCTTTATGTGGTTTTTCGTCGTCACGGTCGAGAAGGGAATATTGTCCCTTGGAGGAGTTTAAGCTGCCTAATTTCCATCCACCCTCCCCACAATCCATTATTGGCATGTAATTACTTCTTGGACGACATCATTCCTCAGCTAGCAACGTTAGCTGAAGATGTGAGCGAGATCAGATGCTATGAAGTGCTTGCCTGCAGTGCCTGCCTACCAAGAGCCTGCGTAGGAATTAGTATCTAAGGCAAGTTAAACTCGCTCCCGCATTTTTTCTGAGTGCAAATATTTCATCGTTCATATCATGCATAATATTTATGTCATCAGAAAAGAGACTGATGTACCATGATTTACCGGGTAGCAGCTTCGCTTCTAGCAAGCACACTATCTGCATCGGCGTTCCACTCTTCTCACTACATCAGCCAAGGCTGCAGATCCGTCCTGTTCCGTCAGCGTGCTTGCATAGGTGATACTATCAAAAGAATCCCCTCAATAACATTATCCATGTCATCCACATCAGGTCCATCATTTTGTGAAAAATGTGGCACACCTACACAACTGCAGATACCAGAAGGCGATGAACGTGAAAGACACGTCTGTGGAGACCCATCATGTGGTCATATCGCCTATCAAAATCCCAAAGTGGTCGTTGGTGCAATCGCTACATACCAAGACAAAGTGCTGCTCTGCCAAAGGAATATTGAACCATGCAAAGGCAAGTGGGGATATTGTCAAGGTTTCTTGGAATTAGGGGAGACTTCTCGACTGGGAGCAGCAAGAGAGACTTGGGAGGAGGCTGGTGTTACAGTTGATCCGTCCAAGCTGGAATTGTTGGCAATTTACAACCTTGCAGGCATGCAAGTTCAACTGATCTATAGAGTTGAACTTGAAAATGATACATTTGAAGCTGGACATGAATCAAGCGATGTAAAATTTGTTTCTTGGGATGAGATACCATGGGAAGAGTTGGCATTTGCAACAGTGGAATGGGGTCTTGAACATGCACGTGATATGAAAGATGTTGCAACACCTGCAGTTCAAGAGAGAACCAAGTTGATCACAAAGGATGGCAAGTGGGAAGTAGAGGAAGGATAAAAGATGTGTCATACCATACGAAGTAACAACTGCAACGCTTGCGGTCTATTTTTAATCGAGTTTGTGTAATAAATATATTCGTTTAGTATTATGAAAGCACCCCGTTCCTCCCGTCCAAGAAGTAAGAAGTGAACACCCTCCCACTCTCCCCCAACGCAACTTTCCCCCTACAAAATATTTTTTTGTTGATGACATTTGTTTTATCGTCCCCCATTGGAAACACATTGTTTGCACATATCTTGTGTCAGTGTCACCTACACATAAAATTCTATCAGATTTCATTCACTTTCTGTTCACACGCCACCTATCCTAACCCCCACACCCTCTATTAATCCACCTCAAAATGACAACAACCATATATTTATTTCTTCTGAGGATCATTCCTCAATAAATAAGCAGCCAACCACTCCACAGGATTTGCCGGACGTTCCTTCACTAATTCACTCATCCCATCCAACAAAATCGGAACGACAGTTTGATCCAAGTAAGCACGGATGGGTAACGCTTGAAAATTCTTTTGTTTATCTGCGGCCACGGCAGCAGCGGCAGAGTTGGAGGGTGCCGCGGCGGGTTGTACCGCGGCAGAAGATGTGGATTGTGTTGGTGCAGGTGCAGGTTGCGAGGCAGAGGCTTCCCCGCTGCTGCTGGGTGTGGTTTCTGGTTCGGCGGCGGGTTCGGAATCTGCGGAAGCGGTGGCTTCTTCGGCGGGTGCTGGTGCGGCGGCAGGTGGTTGTTCGACTTCCATGGTTTTATTTGTTAGAGTGTGTATTAGGCATAGAGATAGCAATGACAGTTCTTGTCATGGTCATACAGCAAGATTTTCAGTTTTTGTGGCGCGCCCGTCTTGCTTTCGCAAAAAAGATCCCTCTTATTTTTGGCGCGCTTCATCACTCACCACTCACAAAGCCAACGCCGACGTCCCTGCCTACGCAATCACCGCCACCATCGAACATGAAGAGCGACAAGAACGCGACGGGACAGATTGCCTTTGCGGTTGGATTGCTAGCAGGATCCATCGCAACACTTCTCCTGACTACATCACGAAAGAATAAAACTCAGGATGCTGATGCCCCACAAACATCCAGAAATGATGCTGCTCAATTATCGACACAGACCATGCCCGATGAAATTCGATCCGAAATGTTAAGCCGCAACTCACTATACTTTGAATCTTCCAACGGTATGCCCAATATTACAAACTCATGCGTCCTCGTGGTAGGACTTGGCGGTGTCGGATCACACACTGCTCACATGCTAGCACGCTCTGGAGTCAAGTATCTCCGTCTTGTTGACTTTGATCAAGTGACATTATCAAGTCTAAATCGTCATGCGGTTGCGACACTGAAAGATGTAGGCTTACCAAAGGTGACTGTATTGTGCAATCACTTAAGACAAATATGTCCTGATGAAAGTAGATTGATATTAGATCCAGTGGTCAAAATGTATACTGGTGATAGAGAACGAGATGGAACAATGATGGATCCTCCTGATGGGGTGAAACAATGGGATCTTGTTATTGATGCTATTGATGATGTCCCGACCAAGGCAAACTTGATCTCTTACTGTGCCAAACTAGATATTCGAGTGATTTCATGCATGGGTGCTGCAGGTAAGTCAGACCCGACACGAGTTCATATCAGCGATTTGAGAAGTGCCTCTCGTGATCCATTGGCGACTGCTGTGCGTCAACGGTTACGAATGCTGGCAAAGAAGGAAGCCAAGCAGTCTGGAGAGAAGATTACGAATGGATCAGGCGTGTCGAATGGTGGTTGGATTTCTTGTGTAGATGATGATTCAAAGTTGGCAGTTGTGTTCAGCTCTGAAAAGGTGGTGGCCAAGTTGGCTGACATAACTGACGAGCAAAAGGAGGAAGGTATGCACAACTTTGGTGCTGTGGATAATATGAGAGTTAGGGTACTTCCGGTTGTTGGGACGATGCCGGCAATTATGGGTCAAGCACTTGCAGCCATGGCTTTATGTGAGCTTGGTGGAAAACCATTCTCTCCAGTTGGGGCGGAAAGAGTTGGGAGAAATATTAGGCATAAGCTGTATCAACATTTAAGAACAAGGGAGAAGAAGTTGCAGGATAAATTGACACTGACCTTGAAAGAAGGGTCAGAAAATTATACAACAAGTGGGACTTATATTGGTGCAATTCAAATTGATCCAGATGACGTTGAGTATTTGATGGCTGAACTGTGGAAGAACAAGTGTGCTGTATCAGGGTCACGACTTGGAACAGTGCTGGAGCTTTACCGATGGGACATGACAAAGCCAGCAACTCCGAATAACTTGGTATTAATGAGTGCCAAGTCGGCACAAAAGTTTGAGAAGGACTTTGAAAAGTTGGGTGATGGAAGGAAGGGAGTAGATGATGAATGCATAGCAAGGGTTGAAAAAAGACTGAGAATGTGCGTTTTGGATGCAGAAGATGAATGACATCTGTTCTTTGTTACTAAGCACAAAGCAAAAAAACTAATGAACGAAACATTGTCAAACTTTCATGGAAAAGCTTCAGAGTACTTCGTTATTATTTCTTACTAGGACTAGGCCACCTGAAGCAACCGAGTTGTATACGAAATGGTGGTCAAATGCGGTACTGGCAGTAAGCCCAAATTGATCCTCTTCAGCTTATTCAGGTCACCTTCTGCGTGTACTTATGTAACATCTAACCACTCGAGATGCTATTGAGAAGCTGTTGATTGCGACACCGACACTCACAGCATTAGACACGACAGGTACAGTGTCTGAATGTGGTGCTGGTGCTGCGGCCATCCCAAATTGGACCTCATCAGGTCACCTACGATGCCGCAGCATGGCTCATACACATATAAAGAGCTTGAGCAGTGAAATATATCCTTCTTTACTACCATAACCGACTATATTGGGCCCATAGAAGCTGTTGATTGCGACATTCCCAGCGTCAGATACGATATGGTGCTAGAGTGTTGCTGGCGGCCATCCCAAATTGGACCTCACCAGGTCGCCTATGCCTATGACGCTGCAGCATGGCTGATACACATATAAAGAGCTTGAGCAGTGAAATATATCCTTCTTTACTATCATAACTTACTTTAATGGGCCACTAGAAGCTGTTGATTGCGACATTCACAGCGCGTTTGTTCAAGTCACTCTCGATCTCGATGATCTGATCTGATCTGGCTGAGAGTTGAAGGAACCTTGACCAACCCAGCTTGATCCAGTGAGCTCGGATGTGTAAGCCATATCATTGAGGTCGAGAATGAAGAGTGTTCTTGTGACCTTGGCAACAAAGTACAGAGTAGAGTTGTGACATAGAATCCCTTCTGTGTTTGGGTAATGTTTCCAAGCTGAGTACTTTGCAGACTGCTTTGTCTTATGTTTAGCAGGTATGCAAGCACTTGTTATTAACGTCAACTCTAAAGTCAATTGTTACGTATTTGTGAAGATGTCTGTGCTAGCTATTTATTCCAACCACTGGCATAATATTCGTTAGAACTAGAACACGTCTTGCTTCTTCAACTCAACTCGTTGTGTGAAACGCATATCTCCTCCATCTTCCTGGTCTGCAGGCCTGAAACTCTTGACCCATTGACGATCGCTCCGAAGCACTCACGAATCTTCTTCTTTAATACACCTGTACCATGGCCATGTAGAATAAATACAACTGATCTGTTGCTCATGGCTGCATTACTGAAAGCGTATAGGCACAATCGTTTCGATTCTTCAAAGTTCTTCGCAATACAGTCGACAGTGTTGCTTTTAGTTTTCATTGTAGATCCCTTGTCCCTCGGAGATGAGATCGATGACATTCTACTGGAGAGTCTGCTGAAGTATCCAATTCTAATGCTCGTTGAGCCATCTTGGACATCTTTGGTTGTTGCTTGTGCTGCCTTTGCAGCATATACAGACGAAGGCGGGAATGCAATTTCCTTTAGTGTCAACCTAACCGGAACACCTTCTACTCCTACTTGTATTTTTCTTTGCCAACTTGCTTCACTACTCCCTCCTTACCATAAAGGCTCCCTTCTTGCAAACGACGACCTTGTCATCGACGTTTGACTTTGTTGATTCCACTCATTTCAGATATTGGAATAAGTTCCACATCTGCCGCTTGACCTTGTTGTTGCTTGAGCCTGCTCATGACGCCCGGTATATGTTCAGCATCTGACAGAGCCTCCCTCTTAACTATTCGAATGTCGCTCCAGCTAAGAAGTGTAAATGTAAGAACAGTTAGAGAAGATGAGCAATGCAATGCAGTTTAGGAAACTTGCGACCTCTTCATATTGTACTCACCTATCAGCAATTACTTTCTTGGATGCGCCACTACCTTTGAGCTTCTGCAGGATATCTTCAAGCAAACTTTTCTTTCTCTTCCCAACTTGGAAGCAAATTTCTTTGCCTCTTCTCTTCTAGCATTGAGTTGTTTAGCCTCTAAGCGTTCTTGCTGCTTTTTCATATCTGCTTTCAGTTCTCTCATTTCATACTCACGTTTACGCAGCTCATCTGCCTTCTCTTCTACTAACAGTTTTTGATCTTCAAGGTCACGTATCAATTCACCCATCTGCCGAGTCTCCGTGTCCAATAACGCATACGCACGTTCAATAACAGCTGGTGGTAGCTTTAACCTCTCCGCCACGGCCAAAGCAAACGACTCGCCGATCACACCTGGAAGTAATTTGTATGTTGGTTTGCCATTTTTGAACTGCATGCCTGCAACAGCGAATCGATCATCAGTTGATGCTAATTGTTTCAGCTCCAGATAGTGTGTCGTGATTGCCACACGGCAGTTTCTATCTAGCAGTGCTTCCAAAATTGCTTGGGCAATGGCCACTCCTTGGTTTGGATCGGTACCTGGGTAAAGGACGGGAAGACAAAAATGATGAGAAAAATTGCATTCAAGTGGTCATCGATACATCATTTCCTTCTATATCTCCTTACCAGATCCGAGCTCATCCATCAAAACTAACGCATTCTTGTCTGCATTAGCCATAACTTCTCTGCATACAAGCATGTGACCCGAGAAAGTTGAGAGATCGCCATCAACGCTCTGAATGTCGCCAATATCAGCTAAAATAGGAGAGAAGAAGTCGACACGAGCTGGTTCATGTGATTTTGAAGGCACTGGGATTGCATCGCGCACCATCAACGCATAAAGCCCCCAGCAGCTTCAAGACAATAGTTTTTCCACCTGAATTTGGACCAGTCAAAATCAATCCCATATTACCGTCCTGGCCAATATCTACATCACTTCCCACCACTCCCTCTAAACCTCTCAGCAAAAGAATTGGATGTCTCGCTTCCTTCACGCTAACGACACCATCTTCAGCAACAGTAGGTACAACTCCTTCTAAACGTTTTCCTAATTTCACACGTGCCATTGTCACATCGAGCTGACCCACGCTTGCTACATTCCTCTCAATCTCCTCACGGTGTTGTACAATCATTTCGGTTAGTTGGCGCCAGACTCGTGCTTCCTCAGCACGTAGCTCAGCTTCTGCCTGCCTCAGCTCATTTGTTGGTCCAACAATCTCGGAAGGCTCTACATAAGCTGTCTTGCCACTCCTTGAGGCATCATGAACGATTTCCAACACTATTTGAATAACTTTGCTGAACGGGTATAACTAATCTGCCGTTGATCTCCATCGTTAGCGATCCACCTGATTCAACAGCTAGCTTACTCTTCATACTAGGAAGTGACAAGATGGATTCAATGGATGAGATGATGTCACGTTTGTGGGTGCGTACCTTGGCTCTCAAACGACCTATCCCCGGAAACGTAGTTCCACTCAATTTACCTTCATCATCAAATGCATTCGTGAGAAGATGGAATAATTCATCATCGATTGTGATTGATTGTGTCAACCTTGGCAGTTCTACAAATGGATCTTGCTGCAGATCATTATTGCTCGAAGAAGACTCCTCCTCATCTTCATTGATTCTTTCAAGGCACGAGACCAATCTAACACATCATAAGCTATCTCCAACATGAGTGTAATGTCAAGAATCTCTGGACCCTCCAATACCTTTCCCTCATCAATAATATCAAATATTGGTCCCAAGGTCAAATGAATGGCCATCGATTGGTGGGGCACCTAATGGTTTTCGCTGTGGCTTTCTTCTTCCCCTTGTTGTTCCCCTGTTGCTGTTGTGGTTGTCTCGAGGAAGTGACCCATCCTGACACTCTGCCTTCCATTAACCGCTGCATTTCTTGTACTGCCCCGTAACGATGATGGACTCCAGTAACGCTCGATGCAGTCAAAGGCATTGTAGCAATATCGTCGTCAACGTCTTTGTTTGATGATGCAGCTTGTACTTTGTCAGATTGAGTATGTGAATTCAAAACAATCTCTTGTCCTTTCACTGTGCTGCATTCTTTTGCTAACGCACGAAGAACAAGTGGATAATCTAGAGTCTCTAAAGTTCTTTGGTTCATATCCAATTGTTGATCTTCCTCATTTTGTCTTGTTGCTTGCAGCTTGATATTATTGTTTGCAATTGTATCATCATTTGAAACTTGTAGCACATCAGCATATTCCCCCAAGATGCTATTCTTGCCACTTTGATCTTTCTTTTTACCAGGAGTTCGTCCGCCACTGCTGCGATCCTCATACCAATTCTTATTTGCATCCATCAATTGTTCTTCTTCTCGTTCATCTAATACAAGTGGCGCAGCAAATGTCGGATCAGCATCTGCATCGAAAGTGACTGGACGGCGAAGAAGAGAATACCATCTTCTCCAGCACGATTATCGCGTTGGAAGGATTCTATATCGTCATAGGTGCCCCGCTTGTGTCATCGTTGTTTGTTTCAGTTTCTAATGGAGAAGAATACAGTTTCGATGCATTTGATGATGGATAGCTTCGACGGGTGGACGTTGCATATAAGAATGCCGAACACGATGTTACTTGGAAAGCTGTAGCCGATCCGGCTGGCAGCAGATAGAATTGATATCATCGGCTTCATCTTCATTGATAGTGCTATGGAACAATCACTCCAACTCTGCGCGTGCTTTTCGGTGTCGGTGCGTCAGGGGGCGGGAAGAGGGGGAGGAGGTTAGGAAAAACAGGAATATTTTAGTGCCGTTCTCTCTTTTCGTTTCGCGCTTATTGAGAAGCTACTTAGAGACGAGACACCATCTCACTTGTTTGTTCGAGACAGCGCAGCACTCTCACTCGCCGATTCCATCACTTCTTCGCAACACAGCATCACAACAACCCACAAGAACAAGACACAGGATCATATTTACTTGCTTTCATTCTATCTTTCATCTTTTAGTTCACAATGAAGACATCTACCATCGCACTACCTTTGGCCATCTTGGCAGCTACATCTCCAGTTGCATTCTCCGCGCTAGAAGAACAAGACAAGCAGGGCTTGCGCCACTTGGACAAGGGGAAGGACAAAACTTGTCTTAAAGCCAAGATGAGGACATCTAACGATTACGAAGGAAAAGTCAAAGGGAAGGTCTGCTTCAACAATCCCTTGGGAGATGATACTGGCAGTTTCACGATGAAAGCCAACGGCTTGCCTGCATTGATTGCTGGAGGAGTGCATATTCATACTGGTGAGTAAATGTTGTGGTTGTTCAATATTTTTCGACTACTGGAGCGCACTCTCTCATTGCCACATATGCATGCGCTTTTCTTCATTCAGGGACCGACTGTACGGACGCAGGATTGCAAGGAGGTCACTGGTGGAACACAGGCGTATTAAGTGATCCCTGGTTCAATGAGGCCAGCCCTCTTGCGCCAACTGGAACTGGCTACTCCACTGACGAAGACGGCGAAGGGGTTGCCTACTTTTTCTTTAACAATGGATTTGGATATGATGATAACAAAGGCCATGCTGTCGTTATTCATGGCGAAGTCAAACCCCCACTTGGCGATGGAACGTACCCTCGTGTCGCTTGTGGTATCCTCCAGTAGGAATACGGAGCGTTTTGGTATTTAGCCTGGTGTTGGCTAGAACTAGGAGATATAATGTGTGAAGATTAGTAATGTATGGTACAGCTTTGATAAGTAAGATTCTAAAGAAGCTTTTAGATACACGTTTAGAGTGCATGAGAATTTACAACTTACTCTTGCTGTTCGCTGCTAAGAAGTGAGCCTAATATCTCTTGCCACAATCGCTCGCCTCGCCTATGTACCGAAGTCGTTCTATATGTTGCAGCACTGCCAATAGTAGACGGGTAACTGACTGTTTTCATCTACAGAAGGAGCTTAGGCTTAGTTTAGTCACAAAGACAACCAGTACGCAGTCGCCTTGAGCTTGAAGAGATTGAAGCTTTTTTGGCTGCCTTCTGCAACTTTCACTTTCATGCTCCCACTCTTGATCTTGATTGCTTACCCTCCTAGAGGCACTTGCCGATGTTGCCTTCGACCGTCGTCAGTATCGTCCTCTCCCGACCGCGCCCAGTAGGGAAACGATTCTGAGGGGGAAGAGGGAAAAGCGGGAGGATGTTGATCAACGAGCGTTTTCCAAATTCCAGGGTGGAAATGGGCTTATCTAAAACGTGGCGATATATGGCATTTCGAGGGCGCAAGCCGTCTAATTACCCTCAAGATCTTGATCAAGGGTCAAGTTAATGCATTCGATTTCAATAAGTTTAGAGCGGCTCCCCTACTGCCCGGTACGTTCAACCGTGACTCCAAACGTTTACCAAGAGCCAAGATCCTCGCCGCAAAGCAAGATCCAAAAAAGATTTTCCACTCTCCAAAACCACGTCCACACAATCACAAAACAACAATTCAATAAGCAACAATGATGAAACAAGCTGCCTTCTTCCTTGCCCTTGCGGCATCCTCCGCCTCTGCTCTTGAGCTCTCCCCTGATAACTTCGCTGCCGAGACTGACGGAAAGTCCGTTCTCCTCAAGTTCTTTCGCTCCCTGGGTGAGTAATGAATGTGTTTTCTTCGCCCATGCAGCATTGGCAGCGGGCTGTCTGAATTAATTTATTATTTGCAATATCATCTTCTAAACACTGCCCCAACCATCATTCTCAATATAAAATTACAGTGCGGACACTGCAAAAAGCTAAAGCTGATTGGGAATAAGCTTATGGCAGACTTCGAGGGATCCGCCACTCAATTAGTGGCCGATGTTGACTGTACCGCCGGCGGAAAAGATCTTTGCGACGTCTAATGGTGTCCGGTGGTTACCCCACCATCAAGTGGGGAGATCCCTCTGACCTCCAAGACTACCAGGTAAGAATTCACAAATGGAAGTGCTCATTTTTTACTTCATTGTTGCGTGCATTTCTCTGACTCATTAATATTCAATTATTTCAGGGTGGACGTACTTACGACGACCTCAAGAAGTTTGCCGAGGAGAACCTCAAGCCCATGTGCTCCGTTAAGAATATCGACCTTTGCGACGATGCCAAGAAGGCTGATATCAAGAAGTACCAGGACATGAGTGCCGAGGATTTGGATGCTGCCATCGCTACCGAGGAGAAGAAGTTGGAGGATGCCGAGGCTGAATTCAAGGCAGCGGTCCAGGAGCTTCAGGACAAGTATTCCTCTCTTTCCTCAGAGAAGGATGCCAAGATCGCTGAAGTGAAGGCATCTGGTCTTGGATTGATGAAGTCTGTCAAGACTGCTGGTGCCAAGGCTGGAAGCGATGAACTGTAAATACTATAGATGAGTCTCCATATTTTAATCAACAACATGAAAAGTCCTTCGATGAGTGGGAAAAGTTCCTCAATTTTCACTAGAGGTTGCTCTAAGAGGTAATGAAACCAAACTTATTTCTCAATAACGGAGGGTTGGTGATGTTTAATTTAAGAAATTAATTTAAGAAATGAAGTCGGTCCTTGACGCAGATCGGAAAAAAGCTCCTACACGAATAACGTATAGGTTGTTCTCATCAAGGAATGAAGCCTGATTTTTCTAAAGTAACGTTTTCCCTCGACTGTTGTATGAGTAATTTTTGGGAGAAGTAAATATTTGACGGGCCGGAATTCTAAGATTTCGTTGCTCTGGAATCTGGAACAATTCATCAAGTGAAAGAAAATATTATGACAATCTTCTGTTGATTTTTGCCATACGTCTACACTACATGAACAATGGCGCATTGCTTAAAATATAAGGTCTACCATGGACAAGTATTATGTTCTACTCGATGGTCTTATTATGATACCATCAACAACATCTTCGCCACCGTCTGCCTCTCCTCTTAAATCCACATATTGCTGCAGCCTGTCTTTACTTGATGGTCTAAATTGCACGTGTGCTGAGAACAAAAATGGAGGAATGAGTTGAAATGTCAAACAAAGGAACGAACAATCAAATTTCATCACAGAAATGCATCTCACCTTGCAAGAGAGTGACCATTAGTACATGACTCTCGCATTCTCCTCAGCATATCATACACATGCTTTGCAAAGTAAGAGTTCGTCTTTCTCAAATCATCATCCTTCAGTAGAAAGTGTTTGGCATTTCTCGTCGCCACATTATCTTCTTGATGCCCTTGTTGTGTAGCACCATCTGTTAACTGGTTTTCCAATCGGGATTGACTCCCATCATGCCAGCAGAAGTGGGAGTGGCGAGAACGGACAGCATGAGTCCAACCATTACGAATCATTTGAAAGCAGCTACCATCATCTGGCACTTCATCGTCGTCTTGTTACACCTTGTCCTATTGCATGCTTTACCACCTGCCTCTCCAAATAAGAAACATTTTGTCATGATCCAATCTGGGTACAAGTGCTGGCGCAATGTCCCCACGAATGGAGACTGTGATACCAGGCGTCACGCATACACTTTCATGTAATACAGGATAAACAACACCGGTGTCATGTGTTGGATCATGAATGGGATCCGTAAGGAACCAATCAATGTTTTGTCCTCCACACCAATACATCCAATGCGGAGGTGAGTACGGAGGAGATTTCACAGTCTTCGATTCGTCATCATTTTCTTCGCCTCCTTCATTATCAACTTGTTCACTAGACACCGCGTCATCTCTTCATCTACGCTATCACAGCCCTAAAATCTGCCTTATCCTCTTCTTCTTCATCCTCCTTCTTATCCTTGTTGGCTATTACGACGTCTTTCGCTTTGTCAGGTACGAAATACCGTATCATCTGATCTTGGATATACTTCGAAGAAATCAACAGATAATCCATCATCGGCATCTAGCCTAGTCCACAGTACGACAATCTTTTCGCCTCGGACGACAATCCATCCAATGTTGATTTTACATGCTCAACATTACCAGCGTAATATTTTTGTCAGGTTTAGATAACATGTTGGAAAACATGTCATGAATGTCAAATGGCCGAATTTGTGGGTTGACAGTGGTACTGTTAGCGACAATGTAGTTGTCATTGCTCCCGATTACATATGTCAGAGCCCGCCTCCCCAGTTCCATCTGTGTCATTCCTTTTGTGTGTAAAGTGCTCCCCGCTCATTCAGCATTTCGCACAAGCTCTCGTGCGTATAATCCACGTGCAAGTCTGGATCTGTCCGTATGATCCAAAGGAAATTACCCCATGCAGTTTGTTGCAGAACTGTTGGTAGGCAGATTGCCTCGAAGAGTTGAAGTCTTGCCTTGGCAAGCTCGACAAGATCTGGCTGATTCTGCATGAAGCGTGTGTTTCAAGAATGTGAAATATTTGAGGTGGCTCTTTTTTCTCGTCGGTAGTGTCAGTTATAGTCTGTGATTGATGCTCGTCTTCTGCTTGAACTTCATCTTGACTTTGCATCTTCTGACGTGGACTGATCTCAATCCTCTCATTGTCGTCTTTGTCAGACGAGGTTGCCTCTTCCTGTAATTCAGTCTTATCATCGTCGTCTTTTGTCAGATGAGGATTCATCTTCCTGTAATTCGTTATTTTCCGTCCGCTCATTGACGTCTTTGTCAGATGAGGATCCACCTTCCTGTAATGCATTTTCTGTCTGCTCATTGTCGTCATTGTCAGATGAGGATCCATCTCCCTGCATTTCATTTTCCACCCCCTCGTTGTCATCATTGTCAGATGATGATCCCTCTCCCTCTTCAGCGTCTCCAGATTCGGACTCTGAATTTCCTTGTCGGTCCATATCGTCATTTTCAATGTAGTGGGGCACCTCTTCTTGATCACCAGCTTCATCATCGGCTTCTTTATTGTCATCATTATTGTCACTTTTATCACCATCATCATTACTATCATCTTCTTCTCGGTTATCGTCCTCGTGTGCAGATTTAGACGACTCAGTTGTTATTATTTCTTCACGTGCATATCTCATGTCATTTTTTCGCCTTAAATGTCCTTTGGGCTCTACGAAATGATGTCCATGTAGCTGATGCCTGTGTACAATGTGCGCTACAGAATGAAATGCCGCATTGTTATTATCATGACCATGAAATTCCGTCGGTGATGGAATGTAGGTGCTGAGAATAAATGTGCTAGTAACGAAGAGGCCGAGAGCACATGCAATGACAATGTAAATTTGTCGATGCAGCCTGCCTCTTGATGATGCTGCTGGTGGTGCCATCGCCATTCGCTGTGGGCTTGAAGCTGCGGCCACCATGGTTCTTATTTCTTCTCAAATCTAAAAATCTATGCCAACTTACCATAGATACACTCCCAACATACTCCTATATACTAATTTGATACATTTCCGCCAATCAACAGAGAGTGATATTGGCCTGATATTGGCTCGCTCTATGGTATGCGATGGATTTGGGCGAGTCATTAGTAGGTTATTGCACGACACTATAAAGGAAAGAAGAAGTTGGTTTATGGTCTAAACTCGCAAAGGTCTCAGCAAGGCAGTAGGGGTACTCGATAGCAATAGCATTGTAAAAACAGCAAGGTACAAAAGTCCTAAGCAAGTATGTACATACTCCTACTCATTCATGCTGAGGCTGAGGCGCTCAGCTGCCAAGATTTGTACACTTGCACAAAATCCAGCCTCTTTATTAGCGGTAGACAGATTTGTCACTGTTTCAGTTGACAATGCTCTTATCTCCATCATTTGTCTTGTTGCATTATCAGCAGCAGCCCTAGATACACATGCACGCATTTGTAATGTAGGAGCATAACAGCCTCAACCGATCGTGCATTCAATAGCAGCTCAACTATCTATATACTTTCTTCTTCCTAGAGTCAACATTAGTACCACATTCGCCTGCTTCGCTTCAGCATGTATGTATTCAGCATGGAATCTCCCTATCAAGAGGCCACTGCAAGAAAGCCATGCCTATTTCAACTAATGCAAAGAGATGTGCGTACTTTTAGGCTTCATAATGTAATGTAGAAGAGAATTGGGGTTTATTATGGTACAAATGCTAAGTACATATAGCCTTTCGCGCTCCTCCTCCTCTTCCAAATACTACACACTCGCACTGCAGCAGTCATTTTGGATTGGATGTTGTACATAAGGCGATAATTATTCCGTAGATACCAAGAACGCCCCCTTGCAACAGGGTAGATAATTTTGCTGCTGGATGTTAATCGTAATAATGGAACAGAAATTTTATAGTAAGTCAGATGGGCCTGGGCCTTCCTCGGGGCGAAATTGTCCATCTAGCAGTGGATCTTGTCTCTGTCGACGACGATTGCACTCCTCGAAAGCATAATTGATTGTAAGTGCAGCGGCCAGGACAGGAAGAAAGATTTTCATAAGAGTTCCTCTCCCATTGACGAGCCAACTTAAATCGTTATTCATGGTTGATGATGGATTATTTGGCGACCGTTTAAAGCGCGTATTTGGTTATTTCGAAGCTTGGCATTCAGTACAGTGGAGCGGCAGCGCTCAGCATGATTGATACCTACCAAAAATAATAATGACCGCATCTAAGGACTACATCTCAACATCATTCAGGCAGTCGTGCTCATCAAAAACTTGGAATTCAAAATCGCCAACGCCAGGTGGCTCGTCGTACATCATTCGTTCAAGCCAAGTTGAAGTGTGACACAGGGAGCGATCTCACGATCAGCTGAAGAGAATGAGCGTTCCCGCGTGAATCGAGAGATTCGACTTCACGTGAGACCTCCTTCGAGCGATTTTCGCATTTTAAATTTTTCGACCTGATTTTCTGCACCGCTACGGCGTTCATGAAGCATTCTTATCTAGTTTATGTGTCTCTAAATGAATTCGTACTGCTAAACGAACACGTGTTACGCTTGTCTGCAGCTCGAACGATTGGAGCTTGTCCTCCAAAGGATGTATGCGATTGTTTTTCTCACATCTTTTGCGTTGATGGATGCTTGTGAGTACGCATCCTCAGTGATGGCTTCTCCCTCAACTAGCAAACAAAGGTTGAGAAGATGGAAGACACCGCAATCATAGTCGTTATCTTGTTGTGGGCATTCGAACGACAAATCTGCAGTGGTCCAAGTCTTCATCCATTCCATCACGTCTAATTCGTCACCTTTAATGTCGTCGTCAGCTCTCGTGTATTCATCTCCAAGGTATTGAAGAGCTGCATTAATGTACTGCGTATTTGTATAATTCATGCCTGCCGAGTCCCAAAGAGAGATTTCTCTCACCTTAAAGTTGACACGCATGGTTAACCAATGAACATTTTGGTGGTTGATAGGGATGTAGAGGTTGTCAAGTTTGAATAGGCCGCATTCTATGCGTCTCGACCAGTTTTGCACATTCGAATACGTATAAGTCGGACGTTCCCTCCCATTTGTACCGGTGTTGAGGAGTTGGCTCATGAAATGAGTCTTGAATATGAAGCCATTCCTGAGTTTGGGGGCAAGATAGTTCATGTTGAAACCATTTATTACTTCATCATCGAGCCAAAGTTCCGGACGTAATAATTTCAAGCTTCCATGCTGTACTCCACTTGGCGATTCATCATACCGTAGATTGTATGCATCGTTGGTTTCCATATTCAATAGCTTAGCTGCCAATTGCTCTGTTTGAGGGGCTCAGCATGATGAGAGGTTCGATAAACGAAAGATCAATGCAAACCCTTGTTGATGCTTCCTCGGTGACGTTTGATTCTACAGCAACTGCACCTTCATCAGAGGGTGTACTTGATGTGGTGTCATCCGCATTATCGTTTACCGGCGGAACAACGGCGGCGACCTCCTCTACCTCGCGTGGTGCAGTGGGTGGCACTTCATTCCGCTCCAAATAAGGAAGACTAATGTGTTGTGTGGGTTCTTGATGTATAGGTGATTTCATAGTGTAAACTCTAGCCTTGCACCACTCTTTATATTGACATACATCTCGTCTCACAAAGATATCTTGTTCCAAAGCTGCAGTGGTAACTTTTACTTTGACTACTCGATCATTGACAACTGCATCACGAGAGAACGAACCAAGACATGTGAAGCAATTGCACGGGAGATAAGATGTCAGGACACGCCAATTTCGGATATCTAATTTGTTTTTCCCCTTGCTCTGGTATGCCTCAGGAAGGCTAGTCTCAAACGATTTCACTTCATGAAGTTGCATTGTATCATCGACTGCCTTTTTACTAATAGTATCTTGGATATTGGTCCGGTCACAGAGGAGGATACGACCCGGATATTGGGCAACAAGGCGATCATAATCTTCCTTCTTTTCGGTAACGAAGTACATTGTACGCTCATTCAGACCAAAGCGTCCCTTCAACTGGATCCCAATATCATTCTCCCTCTCCAACTCGTCCCATTTGGTTTCGTAAGTCTCAAGGTGTTGGATGCAATTTACAAATACCATAAAGGCGGTTGGGGAACGGATATCCATTTTCTCGAGTTCCCGCACTATGCGACTTGGATCCTTGCCAACAGCATCATGGATACCCTTGAAGTTGTCAACAACAGCGAGACGATGTGTAACGGTGATGCCAGGATGACGCAATTGAATGGATGCAACTTGGATGAATGTCTGCCTACAGCGGTACTGATGCGGGGCATTGTCCGTCCAAATAATGACATGCTTCAACTCAACACCCAATTCCCCCAGCCTTGCTCGGAATATTCTGATAATTTCGTCAAGACAAGTATTGTGCATTTGATGATCATTCTTTTTACCTTTCTCAAATGTCTCAGCAAAGAAGTGGAAGACGTCGACATTACTGATTGTAACCTTTTCCTCGTACTCGACTTCCTCTCCACTTTCGTCCTTCTTCTTACCCTTCGCGTCTACGATACGTTTGTTCCAAAGGACGACGAAGTTGGCGATTATAGCGTGAGCATCGACGGATGAGTTCTTCGCCTGACGGGCCCGGAGTGCCATTAGAGCCGCAAAATCCGTGAAGATTAGTATGTTGTCTTTTGACATTTTACTGAAGTCAGTGTCTTGGAGGTGTTTGATCCATTTGATTTCCTGAATGTGGGGAATGCATATATCTAGCAGATTTTTGAAATGATCAAGTAGTTCTGCCACCGTCATTACCGTTGATGTCAGCTCTCGCTGCGTATTGTCCTTGCCTTTTTTATGTCCCTGTCGCCTCGCCTCTTTCCATTCCATCACTGTTACTGGCTTCCTTTTGATACTCTCATCCCCCTCCAACTTTGCGAATATATTACCAAGGCGCCTTTGAACGCCACAGCAAGTGCATCTGTTGTCTTTGTCGCCATTTCTTCCATGAGTGCATCGCAAAGGTATCATCTTTGGACAAGGTTTGTCCTTCTCAATATGCAAGTCGTGCGCTTCTACCTTTTCACAGCAGACCGATGCAACCAATTTGAAGGAGCTTCTTCGCCGTAGCGTTTCAGTAAATTCATCAACAGAGACTTCCCCAGGCTTTGTCTTGTGACCTTCCAATAGAGTCTTGACATCATTTCCTCTCAATAAAA
>JAHBBA010000569.1:0-14674 GCA_018806925.1 Skeletonema costatum | reverse complement strand
AATTCACAATGGCCAATAGTCACTACAATCTCTGCATTGTTGCGTCCGTACTGCTTCGTGCTTCGCAACGGTGAACAGTTTGGACTGGTGTTACTGTTAATCGAGACCGTTAGTTCTACCACAGGAGTAGAGTGAGGGGGGGAGGAAGAAGAGGAGGAGATGTGAGGAGATTGGAAATTACTTCTTGGACTGTTTTGATGATGAGGCGTTTTTTTTGTTTGATGACCCATCTTTTTGCTTTTGGTTTCTCGCTTGCTTTGTTACGTACCCTACGACTGCCCTCTTATAGTTATGGTGTGCCGTCGCAGATCGTTGAAGTTTACTGACAGTACCAACTTCTCTGAGTATGTGGATGGTTCTTTTTATGCGGCCGTTATTCCGGTCTCGTATAAATCCTACTAATTCCATACGTAGAAATGCTGTGCAACTTTGAATAAAGGATGGCCCTCTCTCTCCACTTTTACTCAAAGACATGGCTAGCTTGAGTAAAATGGAAGAGCTCTCTACTGTGTTGGATCCACCTGCCATGCCCTTTCATATTTCTTGGGCTCTCTTGGAAGGTTCAACATGCGCGGAGAGGCGCAGTGTGAGCCTGAAAGGGCGGCTAGCTTTAAAATGGAGCACATGAAGGGCGCCTTTCATCTTGGTGGATTTTCAAGCACAAATCGGCCAAAAAACCATAGTCAAACCATCTTCCTGAGTTTGAATTAAAATATAGGTGCCTGTCATTCCCTAATGGACAAAGCTAGTAAATAGACCATAGAGAGTCGTAAGGAAGATAGATCTGGTTCCACAGTACTCCAGGTAAGAGTCGGTGGTTGGAGCTGCTGACTGCTGAAAAGACTAACACGCTGTCGGTTCAGTTCACGTTGTGTCAGTCGGTCCTCTTCCCTCATCATTCGTTCATTTCGCCATGAAATTGTTCTCCTCTATAGGAAACGCTCTGTGGACAATGAAGCAAAGAATAACGACGATCTAAAAACGCAATGTACAAGTCACCGCGCACAAGGAGACTATCGAGGAATTAACATCATTCATCACGTCTCAATGTAAATACACCACACTGGTCTTGATGCGGATGATGCCAAGACAGCGTTTAGTTACACATGGGATGAATATGCTCACCCCACCAAAACAAACTCCTGCTTGGATCAAAATTTCTGAAGGAGCTTAGTGGTTTCTTTTCGTTGTTGCGTTGGGGCGGCGCATTGTTGTGCTTTGTGGGCTATTCCATTGATGGATCGGAAGATCATCTTTTTTCTTGGGATTGTTCTGGTGGTTGTTGTAGTAGTGACGGGGATATTCTCCTTTGTACAGAATTCCAAATCGGAATCGCTCATGAATAGCTTCAAGAGCATGCTCCCTCCCAAGGTAAAAGTGTTGAGAGGTGGAACGACAGATGAAGTTGTTTCAACAAAGATTGTTCCAGGAGATATCGTCTTTGTGGAGGCAGGAGATCTTATTCCGGCCGATATACGTGTCTTGGAATGCTCTGATAACTTTCAGGTGGATAATGCTGCATTGACGGGAGAGTCGGAACCGCAAAAGCGGTCTAGCGTGTGCACCCACGATGATCCATTGGAGACAACCAATCTGTGCTTCTTTGGGACGCTAGCGCCTGAGGGGAGTTGCAAAGCAATTGTGATTGAAACGGGAGATAGAACAATCATGGGGAGGGTAGCTGCGTTGGCAATGAGTACAAAAAAGGAGCAGACACCCATCAACAAGGAAATACATCATTTCATTCTTGTCATTTCTGGCATTGCACTATTCCTCGGTGTGCTCTTCTTTTTGCTCAGTATCGGAATTGGAACACCCTTCATAGAGTCTCTTGTATTCACGATTGGCATTATAGTTGCAAACGTTCCAGAAGGTCTGCTGGCAACTGTTACTGTTTGTCTTACGTTGACTGCAAAGCGGATGCATGCAAAGAAGGTTCTGGTAAAGAATCTCGAGGGAGTGGAGACACTCGGGTCAACTTCCTGCATATGTTCGGACAAGACCGGCACATTAACTATGAATGTCATGACCGTGGCCCAAGTTGTGTACGGAGGTTTGAATGCATTCATAACTGAGGATGCACCATCTTCGTTCACGGGAGGAAAGAAGACTTACGATACAACGAATCTCTGCTTCCAGAAGCTGCTGCGTTGCGCTGCTCTTTGCAACGTTGCAACGTTTACCGAGGGTTCCAAGTGGAAATACCAAGATGATGGTGAAACGAAGGAGCTTGATGAATTTGGTAATCCCATTCCTATCCCATTTAAAGGAGTGGTGGGGGCGCAAGGAGTCGACACTTATAACTGGAAGCCGGTTGGGAATGCTAGTGAGTGTGCAATGATTAAATTGGTCCAAAGCGAATCAAGCACGCCACGTGATGAGTACGATGTTGACAGCATTCGATCGTCTCATCCCGTAAAGTACACCATTCCATTCAACTCAAAGAACAAGTATCAAGTACATGTACATGAGGATACGTCTTCTGGGAGACATCTTGTTTTGATGAAGGGTGCTCCTGAACGCATCCTTGATCGATGTACACATGCTGTTATAGGTGGAATGATAGTTGAACTTGATGAAAATGAAAGAATTAATATTATCGAGCAGCAGGAAGCACTATCGGCGAATGGACTACGATGTCTTGGCTTTGCTGAAAAGGAGCTTGATACAAATGTTTACAACAATGAGTTCAAGTATGCTGCAGAAAATGACGAGTTTTATAGCTGCAATTTCCCGATCGGAGATGCGCCCAGTGATGTTATTGATAGTCATGGCAAGACTCAAAATCCACAATCTACAGGTGGCCTTGTCTTTCTTGGAATGTTTGCCCTCATTGATCCTCCTCGTCCAGCTGTCCCAGGAGCCGTGAAACGATGTCAGACAGCTGGTATCAAGGTGATCATGGTGACGGGTAAGTCCTCTTGTTATACTCGAGTTATCGCTTTGCTCAAGTACATACTCACAATACTCTTCTTCCAGGCGATCATCCAGTAACAGCACAATCAATAGCATTCAAATGCGGTATCCTTTGGAGCAAGACTAGGGGAGACATGATCAAGGATAATATCAAGTTTGGACGTACGTTTGGATCAGCTGACTATGAGAATCCAGATGATGCAGAGGCGATAGTGGTGCCAGGCTCCGAACTATCACCTGACATGAAAGAAAGTGATTGGGACTTTATCTTGAATCATCGTCAGGTCGTCTTCGCCCGAACATCTCCCCAGCAAAAATTGATCATTGTCGAGAACTGTCAACGCCTCGGGCATATCGTAGCAGTAACTGGAGATGGAGTCAACGACTCTCCTGCCATAAAGAAGGCGGATATTGGGATAGCCATGGGCATGTCAGGGAGTGAGGTTTCGAAACAGGCTGCAGATATGATTCTTCTTGATGATGACTTTGGTTCTATTGTGAATGGTGTCGAGGAGGGGCGACTCATTTTTGATAATCTCAAGAAGAGTATTGCGTACACTATCCAATCCAACATTCCAGAGATCACGCCATTCCTGGCATTCATCATATTTGCCATCCCACTGCCCCTGACGACCTTCTTGATTTTAGCTATCGATCTTGGCACAGATATGATTCCAGCAATTTCGATGGCAAGTGAACAGCCGGAGGCAGACATTATGCAACGCCGTCCTCGCACAAAGAGTGACCGCCTCGTCACGCCAGCAATGATTCAATTTTCATATGGATACATTGGCATGATTCAAGCACTCGCTGGGTTCTTTACTTACATGGTTGTGATGAATGACTATGGATACAAGCCACAAATTCTCTTCAATCGGGGAAACTCTGACGCATTTGGGCACCAGCCATTCTTCTGCAAATTTAGTGGAGGGCACTAGTGTGAATCTTGCTGGGAACATCAATGAAGGTCTCTCAATCCATCCATCGATCCCGCCACACACGAGGAGGTATCCATTTTGGTTTGAGGATATGAGGCAAAGTTGTGGACTGTGGTCTAATGCTTATAATGACTTTCTCTCGGAGGCAGTCCAAACACTGTTGTTTGACTTCCGAAACTCCCGAAACATACACCACTGAAACAAACGGGAAGCACACTGCAACAATTGATCTTAACGAGGCCATGGAGCAGAATCACTACTTTGAGTAACATACCATGGCGAGGAAGGACGAGCTTCGTGAACTGGGGGATTGATTCAATGCTATTCCACAACAACCAATGATGTCAACAAGGGAGGGAATATCTCGGGCAGAATACGAATACATTACTTTCCGGCGGTAGAGCTGCAGGGACTATGGTCTCTCCTGGTGAGCAAACGTCTGATCCGAGTTGTGGAGGAATCAATTCTGTTGGAGATCCGTGGAAGTGCGATTGTCAGAGGGTGTGTGGAGGTTCCAGCCGCGCGCTCAATCGCGGATCCATTCCCGATTTAGTACGGAATTGCACTTTGCCCAGACCTGCGATTGACGGAGTAATCTCTATGAACAATGCTCTCTATTGTCAATGGGAGCACAAGGCAGTGAGACTCTTTTCTGCCAGTTCATCTGCGCAAGTGTCAATCAATACGACTTGGAGAAATGATATTGGCCTAGCCCAAACAATTTAAATTTTCAGACCTTTTACTGCATGGGGCGTGACAGCCTCCTGCGGTCCAATGAATAACTGGACGACCAAAAACCCTTCCGATTTGTGTGACTCACGGCATGGGGATAGCGTATGCGGGGCCTCTCAAGGTATCAAGCATGTTGCAGATTTGTGCTCTGTCACATCGTGTGAGAGGGTTATTGCTACCTGAGGCCGGGTCAGTAATTGTCAGCGGAATCCGATACAAGCCAAGAGTGTCTTTCCCTTTACAACAGTTCAAAAACTGAAACACCCGGGCGAGCTCGGCGCATAATCTCACAAACAGTGCGGTAAAACAATTGGGTCGCAAGAGGACCTCGCGCACCAGAGGCATTGCGGCACGCGCGAAGGTGAGCTTCTCTTCGTTCATTCAATCGTCCATTGGGGAACAACTTGCTGGCGTTTACTTGCTCTGCTCAAGACACAAGCTGGTTGAGCTGATTCAAAAGTACACGGGATGAAGCAGAACAAGTGTCATGTTTATTGTGCGAATTTGGTTACTTGAGGTGATGCTTCCAGCGTACTATTCCCTTTTGCCTATTATTGCTGAGCCACGTGAACCGTGGGCCTTGGGCACGGACGAGAAATCTACGACCTTGTTTTGTCATTTCCTTTCCGGCTTATTTCCCATGTTTGCCATTTCATTATTGTTTGCTTTGATCGTGCACAGCTCGAAAGGCACTCAATGCACGAAATTCCGCCACCCGTCACTTGGGTTTTGGGAGGGTGATTAGGATTCCGGGATTTATCGGTTTGGTCCCCACGAAAAAGGGCGGTAGGGAAAGGGGTGGGATTGAGAGGAATTTTGGGTATTAAGATATGCCACCTTGATGATGATGTTCACATTTAATTCATTCTTTCCCTTAATCATGTTTGACATTACCATAATATGATGAGTCTCCCGACATCTGTAATCCATGGAACTGAAGCAAAGTGCCTGCTAGTTTAACATTGTTTGCAACGCGCACCGGCAATTTAGCTGGCAGCACTGAAGTTGGGTGTGTGATCTTTGTAGGTTGTCGCATTCTAATATTCCTCCTAGTTATTCTTTCTGTGAGCTCCGCAGTGGTGTTACGTGTTTTGCCTGGTAAGTTGGTGCATTTTCCCACTCGGGTAGTTCCAATTCATGCCGAACCAAAAGATAGGATATTGCTTGTTCTTTCGAAGATTCAATAATACTGTTGCCAAGACAATCAGCATAACATCTGCAATCATCACTACGGCTAAGTTACTGAGCTGATACCTGTCCGTGTTGGCAAATGAAAACGCAAGACCAGTTGCAGGCGGATGCATGACTCCCAGCCAAGCCTGGAGAGAAACACCAACTCCTACTGCGAATGACTCTTTCCAGAATAAAGGCATTCCCCGTTGACCAGGTGGAAGTTTTGCGAAGTCACTGAAGTTGTCCATTGCAGGCGTACTAGGTATCTGTTGGAATGCCAGTCCAACCAAAGCATTTATTATGTGGTGCTCCAATAATTTGACGTGGCTGACCCACAGGAGCTGAAGATAATATGCGAAGACAATACACATTGTGCTTGCATACTGGAGCAAGTAATCAGATTATTGTGAGTAATTGTGAGTACGTATATGAGCAAAGCAGTAACACAAGCAGCATAGACTTACCCACCCCCCATTCAGATGCCACTTGTAGATGTTATCTGGATGTGCGTCCTCAAATGCATCGTTCATTCTCAGTATAGTCAACATTGCCAAGGTCACCATGATGAAGATAATTGCACAATCAGGGGCACTCATACGAGCGGGCCCTTTCATTCTAGCGCCTTCCCATTTGCGAATGGAATTGACGATCCGCCTTGAAACTCTTTGTGCAATTGTTGACATTGAAGACCAGCCGCTACGACCGTAAACTGTAGCTGAATGAACAGGATGACGCCAAGGTCGTTCAGATCCTCTAATGCTAGATTGCGATACTTTAACTCCTTGTGTTTCTTCCACTCCGTCGGTCACGTCTGAACACTTTTTGAACAGGGCATTAGCAAAACGAATCTGACGGTTGCATCCCTTCCCTTCTCATGTTTTGTACGATACTCCCAAGATGTCTCCCCTTGTTCTTCTTAATGAGTGACATCAACTTCCTCACTGCTGATCGCATCATTTCCTTACGAATATTTGCCACTTCTTTGCGAGGTATGCGGATTGCAAATGAAGCACCTATCAAATCAGCTGCAGCAATCAAAAAGTTTTCATTGGCCGTCGATCTTAGACGATCGACACTGCACGTAGACCTGCTCATGAACAAAACAATTCCATTTCGGCCATGATAGGAGAACGGAACTGTTGCAACAATTCCTATAACCCAGATCTTCATATAGACTCTTAAGTCGTCCATCATCTTGTACAAAGGGGTCGTCCATCATGGATTTTATTTGTCTCCAGTAAACTTTACGGTTGATTCCCCAGTGTCCCCACTGAGATGTTTCATTGTACAGCGTGCCGCAAGAGAGACTCCAGGGGAACAGTTCTGCGCGTGGTCATTCACCTGTTTCAGCTAGTTCCGGAGGAGAGATTGAATGGATGAATTGCGGATCCATCCAATGTCCACCTGAAGGGCGTGACATATGTCTGCCATTCGAGCTGAGCACCCAAAGCTCAACAAATATTGCACCATAGGCGTGCAGACCACAATCTTGAACAGTACGTGTTAAAATGTCTTCGTCTTGACGAGCCAAAAGCGTTGTGCTGTATTGGGCGAAGGAAGGTTCAGACACCAATGATATTCGTCCACCGCTTGATGGCAGCCTTGGCTGCCGCTCGAACCGTGGAGGTGGAGCGCGGCTGGTGTGGTTGGGAAAAGGATCTTGTCCTTCCTCCTCCACTCGTGATAGTGATGACATCTTGAAAAATAGCAACACTGATGGGGTAGGTGATTTTGATATTTTGGTTCCGAAGTCAAGACCTTCACGGTAGTAGTGGAGTGGAACCTTCATTCAGGGCCCGGGCGGCCCGCGGTCATTCAATAAGTACATATTGTATGTAGGGCCTTGCTGTCCGGCTGCGCGGTTTTGCGGTGACACTCTTCCTGCGAAGAGTCTGATGCTATCCTTGAAGATAAGTACCGATACGACAACATTTCTGGCTAAATCATCATAGAAGTGAAGCAGGAGCTGTACTCTTCTCTTGTGTAACTTATGAATTGAGATTACGATTACCCGAACAATGAAAAGAAATCATCCTCTGAGAAATCATCCTCTTGTAGTGACTCTGATACTTCTAGAGACACCTTATCATGTCCCCGTGGGCGTGGGAGAGGGTCTTCCTCAAAGTGTCGTGTTGGTAAAGTGGATGTGGATGGCTCGACAACGCTGAGTTGTAACGAAGGGCAAGCATCAAAGTTTTCATTCCCCTGCCATACTGTTTGTTCTCTCGAAGATGAAGATGAAGATGAAGTGCGTCACCTTCGCTATCACTGCTGTCATTATGCAAATGATCGTAAAGGTTTGTCCACTGCGAGTCTTGAACATTCATGCTGGGAACAGTATCAGTATGCATTTGCACAGGTACCCGTGGAATAACTTCTGTGTCGACCACTGCTCAACTGCTGACCACTATATAGAGATGTTTCTTCTGATGGCTGTTCCATGGTTACTGATGTTGTATCGCTCATGAATGAAGAGCCAGAAATACATGATAAGCGCTTTTCGAGTTCATCGAGTCTATCGTGCCTACTTCGCATGCGCATGTCTACTTTCTTAGTATTCGCCTTCAAATTCTCTTTATCTTCTGCAGATGAAGATGATGATCTAGAGGGATTGGAGTCAAACTTCATCGTCGTATGTTTCTCTTTTTCGATGACCAAATCAGATGCACGTCGTACGATTCGTTCTAGCTGCAGCCTGAAGATACTATCGTCGTCTTCGAAGACACGTTGCTTGATGCTAGACACTTGCTCTTCCAACGTAGTTGTTGGCTTCATTGATGGCCCTAGCGTCTTGGCTGGCTTTTTGGAGATGAAATCCAAATACTTGTTTCCCTCTTTGCTTTTCGGCTCCCATCTGAATCTGTTTATCGGTTGGCTTGGCCGCCATTTTCCTTATTGAGATCGACTTGGCTTTGTTTGGCGTGTAATTTTTGCCTTGTGCCCTTGCAGCGCGCTAGTCCAGACAAGCGTGGAACATGTGGCTTCTTCTTCTTCGGCTTGGTGTCATCTTGAGGGGGTTTCGTCACGGTCTTATTCTTGTTTGCACGAGCATGTCGCTCACTGGCTTGGACTCTAAGGAAGTCAGTGAATCTCCTCTTGTTCTCTGAAATTTTGCGCTGCTCATCAGGGGTAAGCTCGAATGCATTATGTTTGTAATTTGCATTCCAGCCAATCACATTTTGCCTCGGACTGCATGGAGGGATGGCAATTGTAGAGCTGCATTCAATATCGATACTCTTTGAAGGGACGTTCTTCTTCGTAGCATCTAGCTTTGCCTTCTTCTCTTCAATCTTCTTTCGATTCCTTGCGTTGATGTAATCTCCACGATAAGGATAAAGCTCTGCGCGGGGTTGTTTGGGCAACGTGGTCCAATTCTTCGTCATAGACATGGACTCTTGCTTCCGCCGAAAAGTGCTGGGAATAAGGCCGGTCGCCGTTCTGGGAACTTCGCCCAGGCTAAATTTATCCATGCTGACTATCGGCTGCTACTGTTCTACTGCCTTCACTGAACTTGGGGGCGCCCCGTACCGAATATCAGCAAGGCTTCGTCTACCTACGGCAGGAGGGACAATTTCTAGCCAAAGATATCAACTTTCCACACAGGTAGGAGAAGGAAAATGTTCTGAGCTAGGGTTAGAGGGACAATTTCTTGCAATTCTTTATGCAATCGATAGGAAGTCTGTCCACCGATGCCGCTGTGGTAGATCTGTCTCGGTCGGATGTGCAAAGTCTTTCAACCGATGCAGCCGTGGTAGATGCTCCTCTTAAAATGATACTGCCTCGGCCAAGAGTAAATAAGCGCCTCGGCGCAGAGAACAACGGATGTAGGAGATACAGAACTAGACAAAAAGGTCAAGCGGCAAATATAGTGAAGTCAGAAGGTTGTCATTGAATTAGAACAAATATTCATCACTCAGCAGCGGCAGCGGCCTTTCGACAGCGGCAATCGGCGTAATCTGCCGCTGAGGATCCAGACAGCGACGGTGGACGTAGCAACGAATGTCTTACCTTATTATAGAGTGGTGATGCTGTTGGTAATGATAGTAATGAGGCAGCGCAGGGATCGGCAATGAGACATCGCAAAGTGTGAATTCTTGCGATGTCTACGAATTCAAAGTCAAATTTGATCTTGAGTGCTGAGTAATTGGGACTCCGTGGAATTTCAAATATGAAGACCGAAGCGACAAGGAAGTCCCTCTCTCTAGAATGGACCACATAGACATTCCACACTACTTAGCTAATACTAAAGATTATCCATTTACACCGGCACATCTGCTACATTTGTTCTGTAGTATTCTGTAATGAACCTCTGATTGTATGAAAATGTTGTCAAAGCTGCTGTGTAAGCTGCCTGTGGTGCTCCATCGATAGAATTATACTGAAAGGGTGGCACTTGAGTGTCCATGTTCATGTACGTCAAACCCCCTTCACATTATTTTACCTATCTCGTCAATGTCATCTACGCAGTCGCCCCTTGGCAGCTTGAACCAGATCCCGCTGTACATCCAAAGCAATGATTATCAGTTAGCACAGAATACTTTTCCAAATCTGTCAAGCACTCAATATCAAATATGCTGAATTTCTTCTTGGCAGATGAGCTTTCTTCCGACGACTTGCCAGCGATTCCCATGCCCAACTGTTGATTGAAATCGCAGTCATACAAGCTTCCATCCCAGCCCACACTGATAGTATTGAGACACATTAACCCTCCGACCGTCTGTGGGTTGTAGTTGTTAACAAGTAATTCCATGTACTCTTTCATTTGACCTTGCTTGGCTAAGTGATCCGCAAATCGTTTAATGGGCATGTTGGTGATTGTAATAAGATTGTTGAATTCAATACCAAAATTGTCAAGTAGTTCACGCTTGTAATCTCCCTCCAAAGACTCCTGAGAAGGGGGGAGGAATGCACCAGAAGGATTGTAGACCAAGTCCAATTCCAAGTCTGACGAAGAAGAGCCATAGCCAGCTTCGTTTAATTTGTGTAGTGCCGCAATAGAACGCTGGAACACTCCTCGACCACGTTGTGCGTCAACATTGTCTTCTCCATAGCACGGCAGTGATGCTACAACCTTGACTTGATTCTCTTTTAGAAAGTTTACCAAATCTTCTTGGTTCGGTTCAAGCAGCACGGTCAGGTTGCATCTGTCAATTATTATCAGTTTCCTCTCATTTTCAATAGCCCACTGTCGTGCCATTTTCACTAGAAATCGGAATTGTTCGTTTAACTCTGGTGCACCTCCCGTCAAGTCGAGCGTATCTATGGTTGGTGTATTTTGTAATAACTCCAGGCATCTAGCGGCAACATTTGCTGACATAGTTTCCTCCTTACGAAGTGGAGATGATTCAACGTGACAATGAGTGCAAGCCTGATTGCAGTAAAGACCAATATTCAGCTGCAATATGGTAGGGTGAGATCGATAGAGACGATTATTCTGGATGTGTGAATCTTGTACATTTTCTTCATCATCCTTTGCCACTACAAATTTCATAAAATTGGGAACACCCAGATCCTCCAATGCACGACGCCTCTCAGCCCTCTCTTCTTTCGTCATCCCATCTACTCCTATCTTGGAAATCTTCTTTGCGAGCTCTTGATATTCTGTATCCGTTTCCATTTGCTCGATGACTTCAGGGATTAGAGACGATGATGGGCCATCGAGAGACCATTCCTTACGCTTTGCTTCGATGTGATCCTTTGTGGAGTGGAGACACGAAATGCTGCGTGGCGCTGTCAGATGAGACGATGTGGGGATTGCAAAGGCATCGACTGCAAATGAACAAGATTGGTAAGCCAGAATGGCCGCAGCTAGTGCATAGTTCTTCATGGTTATGATGTGAGTGATAAAATTATGAGGATTTTAATTTTGATTGATGAGGAGGGTGGTGAGTCAGATCGTGTAATAGGGAGTACTTGTTAGGGGGGAAGGTATCATTAGCAACGTATCATTAGCAATGCGAGGCAGTGAGTATGACAATCAACAGCTTCTAGTGGCCCATGATAGCTGGTCATGATAATATAGAAGCATCTTTATCACGGCTCAAGCTCTTTTTGCTCGTATCGGCGTCGCTATATCATCGTAGGTGACCTGATGAGGCCCAATTTGGGACGGCTGCCAGCGCTACTCGAACTCGAGCACCATATCGTATCTAACGCTGTGAGTATGGCAATCAATAGTTTCTAGTGGCACATGATAGTTGGCCATGATAGTATAGAAGCATCTTTATCACGGCTCTCAAATAGAAAGGCCCTTACTTGTCTATGCTATTTTCCTGCCTTCTTTTACCCTGTGACAGACTCGCCACCGCGTACAACCTGGTTCGCAACGAATGTTTCCTACCATAAAATAGGGAAGGACGTACTTTTGAGTCCCTCAAGCCATCTCCACAATCCCATCCTCTTTGCCTTCGATGCTCGGAGTATTTGTCCCACTTCCGTCTGAATCATCATTTCCATCTTTGATCTGCTCCTCATCAAAAAAGTTATCCACTCCACTGTTCCTCGAATATTCTTTCAAATATGCATCACTGGTATGGGCCACAAGCTGCACTGCGTCCTCATAGCTACCGCAAAAAAATGTAAGACAACAAGATGTCGCCAAAAAGTAGCCGACAATGGACAAGCTCCATCTCATATCTACGCCATTTTCATTCATAATTGTAAAAATCAACGCAGGGAGCCAACCTAGAATCTGGCCAAAGAATGATACCAATCCCATCATTTCTGTCTCTTGTCCCTTGGGAATTATTGCCACTGTCAATGTTCGCTGACTTGGGAACATCCATCCGAATGCAACTCCTGCCATAGCCGCATAAGGGTAAACAAGGTTCTTCTTCTCAGGTCCCGATACTGTCCCTGCAATCAGCGCATTTACCATTGCGTTAATCATCACAGCGCATCGGAATGAATTGAGAGGATTGATCTTTCGGCACATGAATCTGGATATTAAGGCACCGGGGACATTACAAAAGAGCATAATGATGGAAACAATAGCAATCTCCGTGACGGTCATCCTGACATAATATGTCAAAAAGGTGACAGAGATGGAAAGCACAACTCCAGCTCCGGCCTCTGGGGAGAAGAGGAGTGCGATCATAAACCAACGCAACGCGCGATATTTTCTGAACACATGCTTAGTAGTAATTGCAATTTGTCGGAATCCAGTAGTGAAGATGTTTGAACCTTCGGGTATGCTCCTCAACTTGGGTCGCTTGCGGAATAGGAATGTCCAAGCGTAAGTGAAGAGGACAAAACCAATTCCTGTTGCAATGCCAGCTGAAAGACGGGCAGTAGCGATGGTTGACGCGATGACACCGTCATCGACGTAATCCCAATAGGTTGACACCAAAATAATAACGAGGGTGAAACACGCCTGAACCAAGTATTGGTCCATCATGAATCTTGCAGTGTAGTGCCCCATCTCGGCCGACTCATGCGTCAAGTCGGGCAAGTAGGCCATGGTGCAGACTTGGTGCATAATTAAGAAGTAGCCCCCAATGATTTCAAAGATCCAAACAGCGAGCCATGTATCTTCACTGATGGCAATTTGGACAGCCACAGCCACAGTCATGATGAAGGCAGATACAGTTCCCATGATCTTCCTGTGGTCGGTATGGTCTACTAGTGCCCCCACAAAGGGCATCGTCACACCAGCCGAGATGTTCACGATTAGACTGGCCACAGTAAGCACACTTGATGGCTTCATCCCGTAGATGGTTGGAGTGCCGGCCTTCATGGCTTTTACTGCAGCAAGGCGGATCATGGCACTTCCCACGAAACCGCCGCACTGGTTAATGGGACCGCGAGCAGAGTAATCCATAGCGTGCGCAGTGGCCTCTTCAACGTATTCGCCAGTCTGGTTATTCTTGATGCGGAAGGGAAACTCGAGCCAGCAAGATAGCCACTTTGGGGTGACAATGCGACGGGTGGATGAGGCGGAAGCCATCTCACTAATGGAGAGTTTGCGAGACAGTTTAGCGGAGGATGAATCATTGTCAGATGATGCGCCGTTGGCAGCAGCAGCCTGGGGAGGGTCGTCAGATACTTCTGCGGGTAGAGTCATGTGGCGAATGTGAGGTCTACTGATCAAGAAGTTCAAGATTATTATCTATTCCCTGCAGAGCAAGTTGTGTTTTATGACGAAGATGGCTTTTGGTACCAGTTTGCTCCGTCCAGATAATATCACCTGCCTTGTGAGCAGCTACTTATGTAGCAGCGCGAAAAAGACAGAAGTAAGCCACCCGGCCACCGCCCGGGCCGGCGATGCTCGAGTGTCTCAGCACCGATGTGACAGCAACGTGGTTTCCACAATAATTCTTCTGTGGTACGGTGGGGGTCTTTTGAACAGTAAAGAATATATTTTACAGACATTCTCCTTCTTTTGTGAGTGTTGTGAAAAGGTTGTGACTTGTATGAAAAACAATGACGTCTTCTCCTGGCCTATTTACTTATCCAAGCTCATCAACAAATCATCAACTTGAGAAAGCGACACAAATGAAACTATTAGCTCGTCGGACACGGTACCCTCTCTCTCCTCCAGCTAGTGAAGTAAACAACAATCTAAACTCTCTTAGCACCGAGTCTTATGCGATGCGACTGAGATACAGATGTAAAATTCATGAAAGTATTGTGTGTTTCGTGTTCTCAATCCGGGCCCCACTCATGGACTTAAACGAGAGAAAGTCCTAGATATTAAGATCTTGTTTGAACAACCCGACTCGCGGTACAGGGATCGCTCTCGCTCTACAATTGGCTTGTTTTGAAGTACGTCTACCCCATGACCAAGAATGTATCGTGGTTCGCCTCCGAATATCATGATGAAAGTCTTCGACGTATTACAAAATTGATTTGCACTACACTACTCGAGCACCATATCGTATCTAACGCTGTGAGTATGACAATCAACAGCTTCTAGT
>JAHBBA010000568.1:0-89548 GCA_018806925.1 Skeletonema costatum | reverse complement strand
GGGTCATCAGAAGCAGTAGATTGCCATATTCACAGCGTGAGATACGATATGGTGCGACAGAGTAATGCTTGCGGCCGTCTCAGATGCCTCATCAGGTCACCTACGACGTTGTAACGACGCCGATACGATCAAAAAGAGCTTGAGCCGTGCACAAGATGCTTATATACTATCATGGCCAGCTATGATGGGTCATCAGAAGCAGTAGATTGCCATATTCACAGCGTGAGATAGGTACGATATGGTGCGACAGAGTAATGCTTGCGGCCGTCTCAGATGCCTCATCAGGTCACCTACGACGTTGTAACGACGCCGATACGATCAAAAAGAGCTTGAGCCGTGCAAAAGATGCTTATATACTATCATGGCCAGCTATGATGGGTCATCAGAAGCAGTAGATTGCCATATTCACAGCGTGAGATATGGTACGATATGGTGCGACAGAGTAATGCTTGCGGCCGTCTCAGATGCCTCATCAGGTCACCTACGACGTTGTAACGACGCCGATACGATCAAAAAGAGCTTGAGCCGTGCAAAAGATGCTTATATACTATCATGGCCAGCTATGATGGGTCATCAGAAGCAGTAGATTGCCATATTCACAGCGTGAGATATGGTACGATATGGTGCGACAGAGTAATGCTTGCGGCCGTCTCAGATGCCTCATCAGGTCACCTACGACGTTGTAACGACGCCGATACGATCAAAAAGAGCTTGAGCCGTGCAAAAGATGCTTATATACTATCATGGCCAGCTATGATGGGTCATCAGAAGCAGTAGATTGCCATATTCACAGCGTGAGATATGGTACGATATGGTGCGACAGAGTAATGCTTGCGGCCGTCTCAGATGCCTCATCAGGTCACCTACGACGTTGTAACGACGCCGATACGATCAAAAAGAGCTTGAGCCGTGCAAAAGATGCTTATATACTATCATGGCCAGCTATGATGGGTCATCAGAAGCAGTAGATTGCCATATTCACAGCGTGAGATATGGTACGATATGGTGCGACAGAGTAATGCTTGCGGCCGTCTCAGATGCCTCATCAGGTCACCTACGACGTTGTAACGACGCCGATACGATCAAAAAGAGCTTGAGCCGTGCAAAAGATGCTTATATACTATCATGGCCAGCTATGATGGGTCATCAGAAGCAGTAGATTGCCATATTCACAGCGTGAGATATGTACGATATGGTGCGACAGAGTAATGCTTGCGGCCGTCTCAGATGCCTCATCAGGTCACCTACGACGTTGTAACGACGCCGATACGATCAAAAAGAGCTTGAGCCGTGCAAAAGATGCTTATATACTATCATGGCCAGCTATGATGGGTCATCAGAAGCAGTAGATTGCCATATTCACAGCGTGAGATATGGTACGATATGGTGCGACAGAGTAATGCTTGCGGCCGTCTCAGATGCCTCATCAGGTCACCTACGACGTTGTAACGACGCCGATACGATCAAAAAGAGCTTGAGCCGTGCAAAAGATGCTTATATACTATCATGGCCAGCTATGATGGGTCATCAGAAGCAGTAGATTGCCATATTCACAGCGTGAGATAGGTACGATATGGTGCGACAGAGTAATGCTTGCGGCCGTCTCAGATGCCTCATCAGGTCACCTACGACGTTGTAACGACGCCGATACGATCAAAAAGAGCTTGAGCCGTGCAAAAGATGCTTATATACTATCATGGCCAGCTATGATGGGTCATCAGAAGCAGTAGATTGCCATATTCACAGCGTGAGATAGTACGATATGGTGCGACAGAGTAATGCTTGCGGCCGTCTCAGATGCCTCATCAGGTCACCTACGACGTTGTAACGACGCCGATACGATCAAAAAGAGCTTGAGCCGTGCAAAAGATGCTTATATACTATCATGGCCAGCTATGATGGGTCATCAGAAGCAGTAGATTGCCATATTCACAGCGTGAGATATGGTACGATATGGTGCGACAGAGTAATGCTTGCGGCCGTCTCAGATGCCTCATCAGGTCACCTACGACGTTGTAACGACGCCGATACGATCAAAAAGAGCTTGAGCCGTGCAAAAGATGCTTATATACTATCATGGCCAGCTATGATGGGTCATCAGAAGCAGTAGATTGCCATATTCACAGCGTGAGATATGGTACGATATGGTGCGACAGAGTAATGCTTGCGGCCGTCTCAGATGCCTCATCAGGTCACCTACGACGTTGTAACGACGCCGATACGATCAAAAAGAGCTTGAGCCGTGCAAAAGATGCTTATATACTATCATGGCCAGCTATGATGGGTCATCAGAAGCAGTAGATTGCCATATTCACAGCGTGAGATACGATATGGTGCGACAGAGTAATGCTTGCGGCCGTCTCAGATGCCTCATCAGGTCACCTACGACGTTGTAACGACGCCGATACGATCAAAAAGAGCTTGAGCCGTGCAAAAGATGCTTATATACTATCATGGCCAGCTATGATGGGTCATCAGAAGCAGTAGATTGCCATATTCACAGCGTGAGATGGTACGATATGGTGCGACAGAGTAATGCTTGCGGCCGTCTCAGATGCCTCATCAGGTCACCTACGACGTTGTAACGACGCCGATACGATCAAAAAGAGCTTGAGCCGTGCAAAAGATGCTTATATACTATCATGGCCAGCTATGATGGGTCATCAGAAGCAGTAGATTGCCATATTCACAGCGTGAGATATGGTACGATATGGTGCGACAGAGTAATGCTTGCGGCCGTCTCAGATGCCTCATCAGGTCACCTACGACGTTGTAACGACGCCGATACGATCAAAAAGAGCTTGAGCCGTGCAAAAGATGCTTATATACTATCATGGCCAGCTATGATGGGTCATCAGAAGCAGTAGATTGCCATATTCACAGCGTGAGATATGGTACGATATGGTGCGACAGAGTAATGCTTGCGGCCGTCTCAGATGCCTCATCAGGTCACCTACGACGTTGTAACGACGCCGATACGATCAAAAAGAGCTTGAGCCGTGCAAAAGATGCTTATATACTATCATGGCCAGCTATGATGGGTCATCAGAAGCAGTAGATTGCCATATTCACAGCGTGAGATATGACGATATGGTGCGACAGAGTAATGCTTGCGGCCGTCTCAGATGCCTCATCAGGTCACCTACGACGTTGTAACGACGCCGATACGATCAAAAAGAGCTTGAGCCGTGCAAAAGATGCTTATATACTATCATGGCCAGCTATGATGGGTCATCAGAAGCAGTAGATTGCCATATTCACAGCGTGAGATACGATATGGTGCGACAGAGTAATGCTTGCGGCCGTCTCAGATGCCTCATCAGGTCACCTACGACGTTGTAACGACGCCGATACGATCAAAAAGAGCTTGAGCCGTGCAAAAGATGCTTATATACTATCATGGCCAGCTATGATGGGTCATCAGAAGCAGTAGATTGCCATATTCACAGCGTGAGATATGTACGATATGGTGCGACAGAGTAATGCTTGCGGCCGTCTCAGATGCCTCATCAGGTCACCTACGACGTTGTAACGACGCCGATACGATCAAAAAGAGCTTGAGCCGTGCAAAAGATGCTTATATACTATCATGGCCAGCTATGATGGTCATCAGAAGCAGTAGATTGCCATATTCACAGCGTGAGATAGGTACGATATGGTGCGACAGAGTAATGCTTGCGGCCGTCTCAGATGCCTCATCAGGTCACCTACGACGTTGTAACGACGCCGATACGATCAAAAAGAGCTTGAGCCGTGCAAAGATGCTTATATACTATCATGGCCAGCTATGATGGGTCATCAGAAGCAGTAGATTGCCATATTCACAGCGTGAGATATGGTACGATATGGTGCGACAGAGTAATGCTTGCGGCCGTCTCAGATGCCTCATCAGGTCACCTACGACGTTGTAACGACGCCGATACGATCAAAAAGAGCTTGAGCCGTGCAAAAGATGCTTATATACTATCATGGCCAGCTATGATGGGTCATCAGAAGCAGTAGATTGCCATATTCACAGCGTGAGATATGGTACGATATGGTGCGACAGAGTAATGCTTGCGGCCGTCTCAGATGCCTCATCAGGTCACCTACGACGTTGTAACGACGCCGATACGATCAAAAAGAGCTTGAGCCGTGCAAAAGATGCTTATATACTATCATGGCCAGCTATGATGGGTCATCAGAAGCAGTAGATTGCCATATTCACAGCGTGAGATATGGTACGATATGGTGCGACAGAGTAATGCTTGCGGCCGTCTCAGATGCCTCATCAGGTCACCTACGACGTTGTAACGACGCCGATACGATCAAAAAGAGCTTGAGCCGTGCAAAAGATGCTTATATACTATCATGGCCAGCTATGATGGGTCATCAGAAGCAGTAGATTGCCATATTCACAGCGTGAGATATGGTACGATATGGTGCGACAGAGTAATGCTTGCGGCCGTCTCAGATGCCTCATCAGGTCACCTACGACGTTGTAACGACGCCGATACGATCAAAAAGAGCTTGAGCCGTGCAAAAGATGCTTATATACTATCATGGCCAGCTATGATGGGTCATCAGAAGCAGTAGATTGCCATATTCACAGCGTGAGATATGTACGATATGGTGCGACAGAGTAATGCTTGCGGCCGTCTCAGATGCCTCATCAGGTCACCTACGACGTTGTAACGACGCCGATACGATCAAAAAGAGCTTGAGCCGTGCAAAAGATGCTTATATACTATCATGGCCAGCTATGATGGGTCATCAGAAGCAGTAGATTGCCATATTCACAGCGTGAGATACGATATGGTGCGACAGAGTAATGCTTGCGGCCGTCTCAGATGCCTCATCAGGTCACCTACGACGTTGTAACGACGCCGATACGATCAAAAAGAGCTTGAGCCGTGCAAAAGATGCTTATATACTATCATGGCCAGCTATGATGGGTCATCAGAAGCAGTAGATTGCCATATTCACAGCGTGAGTATGGTACGATATGGTGCGACAGAGTAATGCTTGCGGCCGTCTCAGATGCCTCATCAGGTCACCTACGACGTTGTAACGACGCCGATACGATCAAAAAGAGCTTGAGCCGTGCAAAAGATGCTTATATACTATCATGGCCAGCTATGATGGGTCATCAGAAGCAGTAGATTGCCATATTCACAGCGTGAGATATGGTACGATATGGTGCGACAGAGTAATGCTTGCGGCCGTCTCAGATGCCTCATCAGGTCACCTACGACGTTGTAACGACGCCGATACGATCAAAAAGAGCTTGAGCCGTGCAAAAGATGCTTATATACTATCATGGCCAGCTATGATGGGTCATCAGAAGCAGTAGATTGCCATATTCACAGCGTGAGATATGGTACGATATGGTGCGACAGAGTAATGCTTGCGGCCGTCTCAGATGCCTCATCAGGTCACCTACGACGTTGTAACGACGCCGATACGATCAAAAAGAGCTTGAGCCGTGCAAAAGATGCTTATATACTATCATGGCCAGCTATGATGGGTCATCAGAAGCAGTAGATTGCCATATTCACAGCGTGAGATATGGTACGATATGGTGCGACAGAGTAATGCTTGCGGCCGTCTCAGATGCCTCATCAGGTCACCTACGACGTTGTAACGACGCCGATACGATCAAAAAGAGCTTGAGCCGTGCAAAAGATGCTTATATACTATCATGGCCAGCTATGATGGGTCATCAGAAGCAGTAGATTGCCATATTCACAGCGTGAGATATGGTACGATATGGTGCGACAGAGTAATGCTTGCGGCCGTCTCAGATGCCTCATCAGGTCACCTACGACGTTGTAACGACGCCGATACGATCAAAAAGAGCTTGAGCCGTGCAAAAGATGCTTATATACTATCATGGCCAGCTATGATGGGTCATCAGAAGCAGTAGATTGCCATATTCACAGCGTGAGATATGGTACGATATGGTGCGACAGAGTAATGCTTGCGGCCGTCTCAGATGCCTCATCAGGTCACCTACGACGTTGTAACGACGCCGATACGATCAAAAAGAGCTTGAGCCGTGCAAAAGATGCTTATATACTATCATGGCCAGCTATGATGGGTCATCAGAAGCAGTAGATTGCCATATTCACAGCGTGAGATAGTACGATATGGTGCGACAGAGTAATGCTTGCGGCCGTCTCAGATGCCTCATCAGGTCACCTACGACGTTGTAACGACGCCGATACGATCAAAAAGAGCTTGAGCCGTGCAAAAGATGCTTATATACTATCATGGCCAGCTATGATGGGTCATCAGAAGCAGTAGATTGCCATATTCACAGCGTGAGATACGATATGGTGCGACAGAGTAATGCTTGCGGCCGTCTCAGATGCCTCATCAGGTCACCTACGACGTTGTAACGACGCCGATACGATCAAAAAGAGCTTGAGCCGTGCAAAAGATGCTTATATACTATCATGGCCAGCTATGATGGGTCATCAGAAGCAGTAGATTGCCATATTCACAGCGTGAGATACGATATGGTGCGACAGAGTAATGCTTGCGGCCGTCTCAGATGCCTCATCAGGTCACCTACGACGTTGTAACGACGCCGATACGATCAAAAAGAGCTTGAGCCGTGCAAAAGATGCTTATATACTATCATGGCCAGCTATGATGGGTCATCAGAAGCAGTAGATTGCCATATTCACAGCGTGAGATGGTACGATATGGTGCGACAGAGTAATGCTTGCGGCCGTCTCAGATGCCTCATCAGGTCACCTACGACGTTGTAACGACGCCGATACGATCAAAAAGAGCTTGAGCCGTGCAAAAGATGCTTATATACTATCATGGCCAGCTATGATGGGTCATCAGAAGCAGTAGATTGCCATATTCACAGCGTGAGATATGGTACGATATGGTGCGACAGAGTAATGCTTGCGGCCGTCTCAGATGCCTCATCAGGTCACCTACGACGTTGTAACGACGCCGATACGATCAAAAAGAGCTTGAGCCGTGCAAAAGATGCTTATATACTATCATGGCCAGCTATGATGGGTCATCAGAAGCAGTAGATTGCCATATTCACAGCGTGAGATATGGTACGATATGGTGCGACAGAGTAATGCTTGCGGCCGTCTCAGATGCCTCATCAGGTCACCTACGACGTTGTAACGACGCCGATACGATCAAAAAGAGCTTGAGCCGTGCAAAAGATGCTTATATACTATCATGGCCAGCTATGATGGGTCATCAGAAGCAGTAGATTGCCATATTCACAGCGTGAGATACGATATGGTGCGACAGAGTAATGCTTGCGGCCGTCTCAGATGCCTCATCAGGTCACCTACGACGTTGTAACGACGCCGATACGATCAAAAAGAGCTTGAGCCGTGCAAAAGATGCTTATATACTATCATGGCCAGCTATGATGGGTCATCAGAAGCAGTAGATTGCCATATTCACAGCGTGAGAATACGATATGGTGCGACAGAGTAATGCTTGCGGCCGTCTCAGATGCCTCATCAGGTCACCTACGACGTTGTAACGACGCCGATACGATCAAAAAGAGCTTGAGCCGTGCAAAAGATGCTTATATACTATCATGGCCAGCTATGATGGGTCATCAGAAGCAGTAGATTGCCATATTCACAGCGTGAGATATGGTACGATATGGTGCGACAGAGTAATGCTTGCGGCCGTCTCAGATGCCTCATCAGGTCACCTACGACGTTGTAACGACGCCGATACGATCAAAAAGAGCTTGAGCCGTGCAAAAGATGCTTATATACTATCATGGCCAGCTATGATGGGTCATCAGAAGCAGTAGATTGCCATATTCACAGCGTGAGATATGGTACGATATGGTGCGACAGAGTAATGCTTGCGGCCGTCTCAGATGCCTCATCAGGTCACCTACGACGTTGTAACGACGCCGATACGATCAAAAAGAGCTTGAGCCGTGCAAAAGATGCTTATATACTATCATGGCCAGCTATGATGGGTCATCAGAAGCAGTAGATTGCCATATTCACAGCGTGAGATACGATATGGTGCGACAGAGTAATGCTTGCGGCCGTCTCAGATGCCTCATCAGGTCACCTACGACGTTGTAACGACGCCGATACGATCAAAAAGAGCTTGAGCCGTGCAAAAGATGCTTATATACTATCATGGCCAGCTATGATGGGTCATCAGAAGCAGTAGATTGCCATATTCACAGCGTGAGATACGATATGGTGCGACAGAGTAATGCTTGCGGCCGTCTCAGATGCCTCATCAGGTCACCTACGACGTTGTAACGACGCCGATACGATCAAAAAGAGCTTGAGCCGTGCAAAAGATGCTTATATACTATCATGGCCAGCTATGATGGGTCATCAGAAGCAGTAGATTGCCATATTCACAGCGTGAGATACGATATGGTGCGACAGAGTAATGCTTGCGGCCGTCTCAGATGCCTCATCAGGTCACCTACGACGTTGTAACGACGCCGATACGATCAAAAAGAGCTTGAGCCGTGCAAAAGATGCTTATATACTATCATGGCCAGCTATGATGGGTCATCAGAAGCAGTAGATTGCCATATTCACAGCGTGAGATATGGTACGATATGGTGCGACAGAGTAATGCTTGCGGCCGTCTCAGATGCCTCATCAGGTCACCTACGACGTTGTAACGACGCCGATACGATCAAAAAGAGCTTGAGCCGTGCAAAAGATGCTTATATACTATCATGGCCAGCTATGATGGGTCATCAGAAGCAGTAGATTGCCATATTCACAGCGTGAGATATGGTACGATATGGTGCGACAGAGTAATGCTTGCGGCCGTCTCAGATGCCTCATCAGGTCACCTACGACGTTGTAACGACGCCGATACGATCAAAAAGAGCTTGAGCCGTGCAAAAGATGCTTATATACTATCATGGCCAGCTATGATGGGTCATCAGAAGCAGTAGATTGCCATATTCACAGCGTGAGATACGATATGGTGCGACAGAGTAATGCTTGCGGCCGTCTCAGATGCCTCATCAGGTCACCTACGACGTTTGTAACGACGCCGATACGATCAAAAAGAGCTTGAGCCGTGCAAAAGATGCTTATATACTATCATGGCCAGCTATGATGGGTCATCAGAAGCAGTAGATTGCCATATTCACAGCGTGAGATACGATATGGTGCGACAGAGTAATGCTTGCGGCCGTCTCAGATGCCTCATCAGGTCACCTACGACGTTGTAACGACGCCGATACGATCAAAAAGAGCTTGAGCCGTGCAAAAGATGCTTATATACTATCATGGCCAGCTATGATGGGTCATCAGAAGCAGTAGATTGCCATATTCACAGCGTGAGATACGATATGGTGCGACAGAGTAATGCTTGCGGCCGTCTCAGATGCCTCATCAGGTCACCTACGACGTTTGTAACGACGCCGATACGATCAAAAAGAGCTTGAGCCGTGCAAAAGATGCTTATATACTATCATGGCCAGCTATGATGGGTCATCAGAAGCAGTAGATTGCCATATTCACAGCGTGAGATACGATATGGTGCGACAGAGTAATGCTTGCGGCCGTCTCAGATGCCTCATCAGGTCACCTACGACGTTGTAACGACGCCGATACGATCAAAAAGAGCTTGAGCCGTGCAAAAGATGCTTATATACTATCATGGCCAGCTATGATGGGTCATCAGAAGCAGTAGATTGCCATATTCACAGCGTGAGATACGATATGGTGCGACAGAGTAATGCTTGCGGCCGTCTCAGATGCCTCATCAGGTCACCTACGACGTTGTAACGACGCCGATACGATCAAAAAGAGCTTGGGCCGTGCAAAAGATGCTTCTATACTATCATGGCCAGCTATGATGGGTCATCAGAATCTATTGATTGCCACATTTATAGCGTTACAAACGATATTATGTATTTGTATGATGTTTGCTCTCGCGTCCAATCCTCATTTAATTCTCAAAGGTAGTAAAGTCTGGGATTTTTCATTGTCTCTAATGTTCATGTGTTTGTGGCGGTTCCAACAATCACTTGTGTTGCTTTTTTATTCTTACTTATTTAGTATGACGCTTTATTCTTTGTTCATCATTGTAATTTGATATTTTGAGACGAGAGTAAATCCGAAGGGCATCTCACTCATGATGTCTTCATAGCCCAATGATTTCTACCCTAACATTATTCTAAAAAAGTCTCAAACTTCCTCTATTACAGGTGAATAATCACTGTTGATGCAGTCTCTATCAAACCCATTTGCTAAAATCATTGCAGCGGACATATCTGTCTCTGAATAATCACTCTCTCCGAGAGGTGGTAGTTCGGGATAATGATCTGTAGAGATTGTGCTCTGTTCCAAGTAACTTTGCACACAGTAGCGCTTCTTTGGGATCAAACATTCTCGAGTAGACTTATCATCATCGTAGAGTGCACTCGGCTTCTCTTCTGCTTGAATGCTAGTGATTTTGGCATCGACATGTGGCATCTGAGTCTGATTGGAATCTTGGATCAAGGCACTGGGTGGTGACGGATATTCCTCAGATTTGAGCAATGAAGAAGATTGCTCATCGCCAGGAGCAAAAGGCAAACCCCCATGTAATTCAGGATGAAGTCTTTTCCAAATCAAGTCGAAGAAGATCTTTTGGGATCCAAATGGTTGAGATACCTGTGAACAAATTAGGGCAAGATAAGCTCGGAGGTTAGAGGAGAAATCATCTCACGAAGAGTAATCTTACTGAGCAAGAACCGACTAACCTTTTCTACTTCGTGCATTTCAGCGAGAGACTTCACGTGGGTAGACATTCCGTGGGGACACTTAGGGCACTTTTGGAGATGATTGGAGAGGACGTGAAGTGATTTCGAGACATCACTGAATGTCTTTAGTGTGAGAGGAAAGAATCTACCACTTCCATTTCCACCGTAGCAATGTTTGCATGCGAGCCCCGGGAAATTGAGAGGGTGTCTCTTTCGTTTGCCAAGGCGATCCGACTCGGTGAAATGGCACGTCGTCATTTGACTCAAGACATAGAAGGCGTACTCGGTCGCAAAGATCTTGTCTGAAGACTCAACCAAAGAGCGCAACTTGTCAGGGGAGACGATCTGAGGAAGAATAACAGGACTCCTTGCCGCCTGGTCAACGTTCGAGTGAAAGAATACTCCCTCACTTGTATCAATGAGGCCCTATTAAGCAGTTAGCGAGGACATAGTTGTAAGATATGAGCAAAGGCAGAGAGTGAAAGCATACATATTGTGTTCTCCAACCTAACTTACAAGCTTCTTGGCAGCCCAAACCCAATACTCCTTAGTGGACGCACTCCTCGCAGTCAACACCTTGAGTTTGTTGTATTCAACGTGAATCTCCTTCGATACGGAAGGACAGACTGGAAAGTGACGTTGTTGAATTATCATCGTTGCGTTATAGATGCCGCTGATGGAGCTAGGGAAGTATGTGGAGCTTTTGAGCTTGAGCTTTGTTTCACTATACCTGCAATGGATACATCCAATGCCCACTTGTCCAAGAGTAAGAGACTTCTTTCTTCCTTTCTTTGGGACTGTGTGGAGGAAAAGTCAATGAGTGATCGAGGTATCAAACGACGTTTAAACACATTCACATGCATACTTACCACCGACTTCATTCGCATCAGCGCAAAATAGGTAAACGTTGTTTCTCCTCACAAAGCAATGCAGCTCGGTCAAGTGTCGCTTGTCCTCAGGAAGGGCCAGGCTCTCCGGATTTCCATCTTTAGTAGTAGAATCGATTCTCGCATTCTCTCCACTTGTCATGCTCCGACCATGCAAGGCAACAGCGACTTCATCTCCATCCACATCAATTCCAGGAGATACTGAGTAGCCATGATCAGTTTTCATCCTTTTTTCTCCAACTTTCTGGGAGCGATGCTCAAGAATGTCTAGAGAGGGTGCAGTAAATACGATCGACGGACAAGTTTGGCTGTCGCTTGAATGTACCGTCGTTGTTGCTGAATAGGAAGGGTTTGGAGTTTCCATGGCGCTGTTGTTGATTGGCAACATGGTATTGAAAGGAGGAGGGCCACCCGATGGAAGGGACATTCTGTTAGCGTATGTCTTCGGCAAACGTTTGAGCGGTTGACGGCTGCGTCTGCTTCCCTTGACCAAGGAGCTGCTGTTAAGATACATAGTCCTCAGTAGTTTGAATCGCAGTAGTTGAGCAAATGAATTGCGAGAAGATAGATGTATAGGAGTTGCTGATATATTTGACGACGAGATTATTGGCTGGGACGTTATGAGACCACTCTATGTTGGGGAGGTCTAAGCTCATCGCATTTGATGGGACCGGGTTGACTGTTTGGCAGTTGAATCGCACATGCATCGATATTCAAACAGGCGATACACATGTATTTTGTGTGAGGACCAACTGAAACTTTTCAGTGAGGTAATCGTGTGACGTTAAGAGCCGGATCATTCTAAAGTAAACGACACACATTAATCCAAAAGTTGCCTCCATCGCTGAGATTGGCATCCATTTCGCTCTTTAATTTTCACTTATCTTCAGCTTTCATCTCTCAAGCTCAAGCTTCCACTTCTTCCGTAACTCTTCGTCTTCGTTGTAAACAAATAATCACCTCTACATGCCAGCCGGAGATCAGGTGACATCTCAGAAGAGGAAGAGCGAAGAGCTACCACAGTCGGCGGCATTCAACATGTTATGGTTGGGCAGCTCAAGCGGTGAAATGCTGATCTTGGGACTGACGCTACGAGACTCATATGAATACCTGTCCGTGGTTTACATAAGTATTGTCACCTTTCCAGACGACACTCAGATGACAGGGACTGATTACACCGAGTAATCACAGGTGTCACACGTGCCTCTGACACCAAGCGCAGCGAGGACAACTCTCACAAGCACAAGCTGTGTCACAATCACGATACGAGTATCCGTCATACACAGCTGTGTCAACTCTAGAGTGAGTATATATATACAGTGTCACCTTCCCCTCTAGAGTGAGTACAATAGTATTACATACACGTCGTTCTTAATAAAGGCCGTGCAGACCAAAACTACCGGCCCGGGGCCATTTTTGCCACCGATCACAAAAAAGACCCACACCATGGTGCTTTCAGCCTATGCAGCAATAACGGCGACAAATAATCATATAACAAACCCACAACACTGTCACCAGACCCATTTTTCATGCTGAATCGAATGGCACAGTCGATGGTCTACTATCTCCAGCGCCTACAGACGTATTTACAGTAATAGCATAGCAGCGGCAGCGATTTTTCCACAATCGACGTGGCAACATAGTTTGGGCATCATGTGGGAGGGGTAATGATCAATATATAACGCTGCCATGATACCCCCATATCCGCATGGGTATAAGGCGTTGATTAACTTGGGTTACGCTAGAGTTTACAGGATGAGGCTTTTTAGGTACATATTATGGTAACTTTAGAAGAAGCGTCTCTTAGTTTTAGTGTGATGTATGGTTTGCACCTTTCGAAGAAGTTCGAGGAATTCGAAGTGGAGACAAAATCGCAACTTTCACGCTACGTCATCATTGGGAGTGTCGTAGCTCGCATGTACAAGAATCTATCTGTATGTTGTCTCCAGGTACGAGACCAGAAACCTCAATTTCAATTGGTGGAACGCTTTGGAACTCTGTCGCAGCCTTATGTGTCGCAACTCTTTACCTACTTACTTTTACATACATGGTACTTTTTCAATAGTTGTACATTTATTATTATAAAAAAAAAAGAAGTTTGGGCAAGTTAGAGTGTACAATAACATCAGAAAAGACCATACTGCTTCGCACAAGCCAATCGCCTTCATATACAATTGCCAAGACGAAGCGACGAGGTCGTTCGCCGAGAGACCGAAGAGAAGCACCATAACAGAAGGGGCGAGAAAGGAATGTCTTCTAAGGAGCGCCTTCGACGGCGGAGACCAACATCTGGTGCTGATGAAGAGTCTCCAAGACACTCGTATCAGCTCCAGCAATCATCGGCAGCGGCAGCCGCTTTTCCTCGTTTTGACTCAATGATACACCATGACGTGCAAAGAAATTCTCACCTTCTAAGACTGAACGCATACAGCAAAGGTATCAAAGTGCAGGATCTTCAGCCTCCGCCTACACGGACACATCAATGGCCGAATAAGCCACAAATTCCTCAACGTCGTCCCTCAGTAGCAGAGACTGTATTACACCATGACGTGCAAAGAAATTCTCACCTTCTAAGACTGAACGCATACAGCAAAGGTATCAAAGTGCAGGATCTTCAGCCTCCGCCTACACGGACACATCAATGGCCGAATAAGCCACAAATTCCTCAACGTCGTCCCTCAGTAGCAGAGACTGTATCAACTTCATCTTCTCCATCAGCTCGATCTGGTGGATGCTCTCTTCAGACAACGTCACCTTTTGCAGCAGTGATGCCACGAAGGAGCTCCGAGCCATTCCCAAGCACTCCCGAAAGAAGTGAGGAAGATGCCGCAACTTCTCGACTAAGTGAACTATGCATGGATATCATTCAATCTGGGAAAGAAGGCACATCTCCGCCGCGAAGAGCTGAAATCAAGGAAGTAGTAGCACAATATCATCAAAGTCGTCGCCAAGCCATCAGTCCAAGAGACCATAACTTCACTGAGATCCCTTCCGAGTACTCTGCAGTGCTTACGTATGGACTTGCACGTTCACAAACTGTTCAGCGATCGAATTCAGCCACAGAGCTCAGACAAACTGTTGCGAACGTTCTTGCGCCAGGAAGTCGAAGTAAATTCGCCGAGATAAAACACACATTAAAATAGAGTGGAAGATGTGGTCTCTTTGTTTCTCCTTATTGTACTAGGTTGAGCTTAATGTCGTCAGTAACAACGAGCAGTAGTATCTAGATCAGTTAAATATATCCAAAAAGGCATTGATGGACTCAGACAAGTCACAAAATCATTCCAAGTCAATGGGAACTTTTAAGTTTCACGTTCAGAGTTTGAACATTCCTAGGCGAATTTGCTGTCGTTTATAAGCATTGTCATAATAGTTTAACCTACTGAAGAGCCTGCTAAATTTATTTCCCAATACGTTCACGTAGCAGATATCACGGAGTAACGAAAAATAAATCTTGCCCTTGCGGTGTTTTGTACTCTGTTGTCTGCAATTTCGTTCATGATTCTACTTCTTCTCTAGATCCTCTGACACCCTAACTCTTGTGACCTTCTCCGTGCATCAGATACCAATGATTGCAGCTCTTCCTTTTTCATTTCAGTGTATACTTATGCCCACCTCTAGACATGCTATCAAGCTAATCTAACAAGGTGCGGATGCAAGATGCAACACTGAGATATGCATCTTAAACAATTTGGCGCGGTTCATCATTTTATGGAGAGAAGATCATAAGAGATCAGCTTATTATTATTTTGGAGGCTTTTTGGCTTGATAATTCGTTGTTGTGCTGCTTATCTTGCCCCACAGGCACTCACATTCATCACTGAAAGAAACAATGAGCCGTCCAACAACCATAGCTATACAGCTATCGCTTTTTGTCCTTCCCATTTTCTACATTTATCGCAAAAACAAACGCACAGTAGAGGAACAAAAAAATATCAAGGCAGAACGTGAAAAGGAACGAGCCTTTCTATCATCTTTGGTCAAGAATCCATCGTCACAGCCGCTGCGTCCACCACTACCAGAAATTGTGCAGAGAGTACTGTCAAGATGTTCTTTTGCATATCTTTCTACTATTGATGTAGACTCCACCTCTTCTCATCTATCATTGATGAGGTTCACTTATCTTCCGGAGGAGGAAACAATAGTAATGTCGACGAATGTCAAAACCAAGAAATATGATATGCTGGAAAAACAGAACGGTGTGGCTCTTTTGATCCATGATTTTGGCGAGGGGGATAATTTGACTGGGGAGTATAGCATTACGTTGAATGGAACTTGTCGAGTTGTCAGAGATGGTAAGAGAATGATGTTGCGAAGAAATCCATCACTTCTTGAATACATTCCTAACTCGTTATCCTCCTTCTTCCGCAGTTGTCATGGCCGAGAAATATAGATCTGCGCACTTGAAGAATAATCCAGAATACCCGCAGGTTAGTAGAAAGTTGCTGTGATTGTGTATGTATTAAAAAAATGAACATTCGAAACTGATAAATTCCAACCAACCTCCTTGAAGTTTATCGTCGGGAAGGATATTGCAATGCTACGAGTTGATGTTGCCACCGCAAGAATATGTAATATCAATGATGAAGTGCTCAAGTGGAATGTAATGTCTGGAAATAAATAATGATGTGATGTTATACAAGAGAGATGGCCGATAAAATCAAGCACCAGCAGAGCGTCAACATATTGATGCTGCTGCTCATAAGAGCAAGGGCATAGAGGAATTGGCTGCTTATGTATGCAACAACTGCAGAGAACGAAATGGAGCAAAACCTAGCCAATAACTTCAGACAAATAATGAACTTTACTAACACACAAAATAGTAAATGAAGTAGAACTCTAACACATGGCTTCTGCAGACTCACTACAGAAACCAAGCTGCTCATCAAAACCAGCCTTCATCTTCTTCAAATTCTTAATATCTCTTTCCAATTCCACTCTAGCCTCCTCATCCTCTTCACTTGCCAATTCTTTCTTGAGCTCCTTTATTTCACGTCGTACCGTGGACCACATATCCAAATCATGCTTTTGATTAGATCTCTTTTCCGTATCCATACGAGAAGTAATATCTTGGAAAGCGTAGATCTTGGCCCTCTTCTTTGCGGGCGACGAAGCAGCAGCAGCAGGAGTAGATGGGGCGATACCACTTGCACTAGCAGCTACTGGGATAGTACTCACGTCCGCGTTGTTACCACCCTCACTGTAGGCGAACAACTGTGCATTTTCGGCGGGATGCTTAAATTTCAGATGGTTCTTAAGTCCACCAGTACCCTGTTTGACGGAGATGTCTCGACCGCAAAGGTTGCATCGAGCATAACGAGCCTTGTCAGGGTGAGCTTCTAAATCATACTCACTGAAGTGCACCCAAAACTTGGACTTTTTGTTCACAGGCTTGATGAGGCAGAGCTGTTGTTCTCCATCTAGTGGAGGAAGTTGAGCGGGACTGGATGTAGCGGCCATTTCGTGGAGAGTGGTTGTAGTTTTTGGCATTGCTACCGACGCCGATTCATGCTTCGGGGTTACCATGGGGCTATGGCGATCACGTGATGTGTAGGGTGGGTTGTGTTACGATCAATCACGTGCATCTGTTCTTGACGTTGGTTCACCTCCACTTTTCCACCCCGTTCAAATTTTGAGGTTCACTGCGCCGTTGCTTTTCTACTTTTAGTCACGTTTCTACGTAGGACTCAGTATTGTGCGCCTGCACTGTTGAATCGTTAGAACGACGATGGGGAAAATTCGAGGGGCAATCTTCATAAATCGTGTGCAGTAACAACGACCCCCCCATTGTCAAGCAAACATCATTGCATACGCCGACCTGACACCCCCATCATTGGTATCCTTTGCATCCTACTCCATGCCCTTTTCCTTCCTCAACAAGATGTCAGATCCTACCGATGGAATTATGCCCCCCGCTCTCCCCCCGGTCGAAGGGGAACCACATCACCACGTTCATCAAGAACCGGCTCCGCTTCCACTTCCGGAGAATCCTCAACCCAAGCGCAACAAGAAGGTTCCTTTAACTCCTCGTGAGGCAGTTGAGGCTTTCGCTCAGCGTGGAATTTACGTTGATTCCAAGACTGGATCGCTCCGTTGCAGCTGTAACCACAAGCCTTCTCACAAATGGGATCTTTATGGTTACACTCGCCACTTTACATTCAAGTGCCACAAGAAGTATGAGGAGACTATGATGAACGAGGAGGAGGTGAAGCGTCTCGTGGATGCCAAGGAGACGTACTTCAAGATGTTCCCCGTTGTCAGTGAGAGCAACATCCTCCGTAAGAGGAAGAGAGCTTTCATGACGGGGGAGAAGAACTTGACCACCGAAGAAGTTAGGAACCAGGAGAAGCACTGGATGACCATGTGGAAGGATGCCAAGGATGAGTTGAGGAAGTTGAGAGATGAGTTGAGGCTGGAGGCGGATGAAGATGTCAGGAATGAGTTGATGAGAGATATTGAAGGATTGAAGAACAAGAAGGATGACTGGGCGAAACTTTTGGGATTGAATGAATAAGTAAGCCGGATGGCAAGTTAATGCCGTTGCATGTGAAGAGGTTACCAGAGTAAAATACATATATAAATGATCTATTTGTTGTTACCAGGTCTGAGTTTTGCACCACTACATCATGATAGAGTTTACACTAGATTATAATATTCTATTCATTCCAAGTCACAAGCTACTCCGAAGGCATTTCCAAACACAACTTCATCCAACTTGTACCGAGGCGAGAAGTTACCATCATCACCATGACTCATTCCAACGTCATCAGTCTCAGACACTTCATTCACACTACGTCGATACGGAGTTCCCGCACAGACAATTAGAGGGATGCTATAGCGACCTCGGGGAACGCCCAACACCTTTCGCACGCCAGCGGCATCTATACCTTCCATTGGACAGGTTGCCAACCCTCTCGATGTGCAAGCTAACATGTAAATCATGGCAGCTAGCATAGTATTCTTCTGAGCCCAAGTTTCAGCCGATGATAAAGTGGGCAGCAGTTGTATATCACTTGGGAATAGTTTGGATAGTATTCGAAACCTCGACCTCAAGGATTGTAAACACCTCGCAAAGAAGGAAAGGATGGACACTGCAGTACGAACTCCCCATGAAAATGGAACGTTGAGGAATCGCGGTAGAGGATATCCACTTGAGAATAACATGATGAGCGCGCGGAGTTTGAATAGTGCGTTCGACGATAGTGGTCGCCGAGTTCTGGACGTATTCGTTGTTGCTACTGTCGTGCTGGGTGCCATTGAGTTGAACAACGGACGTGCATCGTCATTATCATCATCTTCATTTTGAAGAGGAGGGTCCATATTATCCACCAAAAAGTTGGTATACCTCTTTCCATCCCTTCCACATTCTCTATCTGCCAAAAAGACAGCCGTACAGTCTGAATCTCGTACACGATCGGCATTCCTACCTAGACAATATTGTGATAAGCGTTCTTTGTCTTCCTTGGAGTGAACCAGTATCACCCGATAGGGTTGTGCATTGAATCCAGTAGGTGCTCTCTGAGACAATGCCAAGCACTCGTGTGCTGCTTTGACTACTGATTGGTCTGATATTGCTGCTTGTGGTACTGCTGTGTTTGTCGTTTTAGCCGAATCTTCTGCCTCTACGTTGTTGTTGACATCTTCATTGGGTGTTGGCTCCTGATACCGCTGAAATCTCGTGCAAGCATATCTTTTGTTCACAACCGCATCAAATCCATCCATCAAGTTGTTATCATTCAAGTTCATTTGTGATTCATTGCTATTGCTGACAAGAATAGGATCTTTCTCTGACTCTGATGTACCAATATGTCCAGTTGTACTTGAAGATAACACATGATGTGTCTTTTGCGAGTAAGATATGCCCATATTGTTGTGCATCTTACATGCCGACACCATTATTCCTTCCAACAGATGCCGCCTCGATGGAAATGAAGGTGGTGGAGCAAACGCAATTGCTACTGTGGTGCTTCTTCGTGATGTTCTGTCGCCACTGCCATTATTGTCACGAAAAAGAAGGAAGCAAGCCGCCACCGCCACCATGAGCAGTGAAGTATTATGACCGCCCATTTTGTATCTACTTATTGTGATCGATGCACTTGCCAACTTGAAATAGATACAGATCGACAGGAACGAGGAAGATAGAGGATGCAGTACGAAGTGGAAAGTGGAAAGTGGAAGGATTTTATTGGATTTAGATTTTGTCCCATCATCGCTGATGAATCGCTGATCGTAGAGAAGCCTATGGATCGATTTTTGAGCAAAAAGAAAGAACCAACAATGACAGCCTTCACGCTGCTAGACCCCATTGATTGCTTGACTCTACTACTCCTTGGCAGCGCTCATCACCGCGTTCTTCACATCATAAGATATAATGTCGGGAGAATTTCATCCCCTATCACCAGACACAGACTATGCGTCTTCCTCAGACAACACATCAATGGATGAAGTTTCACTAACGTCACGGGGCGGCTCAATATCATCTCGACGCACTGCGAATACGGCAAGATCCGCCCTAATTAGTTCCGGAGCTTCCGTATCGTCTGCATTCAGCCGAACGTCACGAAGAGTCATGAAAAAATCATCTGAGTTGGGTGTGCCGCTTACTGAATCAATGGAAGATGATGAGGAAGAATTTCATAATAATAATCTGAATGGCAACAGCTCCACAATATCAGCACCACCACCAACTTCAGCAGCAGCAACCAGCACATTCATCGGAGAAGATGATCCATTCTACATGTTCCGCGGAGACCTCACCAAAAAGATCCTCCTCGTCGACCAAGAACTAACAACTTACACAACACTCGTCCAAACCACCGACACGGCAGTTAACACACATGCCATTAAAGAAACGAAAAAACAACTCAAACGACACATCAAACATGCGGAATCGACATTGGCAGATTTGGAAACTACCGTGAGGGTGGTGGAACGACAACGGGAGAAATTTCCACATATTCATGATGGGGAGATGGAAAGTCGGAAAGAGTTTGTACGAGAATCAAAGAGTCGGATTAATGATTCGAAAATGATGATGCAGAGTGAGGAGATGAAACAAAAGTTCTTGAGGGATGAGAGGGCTTTGACGGAGCGGAGAAGGGGGGTGGTTGGTAATAATGGTAATGGCAGAGTGCCTGACTTGGAACAGGGCAATGCCTCCACTTCCACCACCAACAATAATAGTAGTAATGGTGTCGCCAGCTCGGCAGAACGATCTGAAACCATGCTGATGATGCAACAACAAGACGATACCCTTGACGATCTAGACCTAGCCGTAACACGCGTAGGGTACATGGCCGAATCAATCCATGAAGAAATTGAATCACAAAATAAAATGTTGACAGATTTGGGAGATGATTTGGCTGATGCCGAGGAACAGTTGGGGGTTGTGATGGGGAAGTTGGCCAAGTTGTTAAAGACGAAGAGTCGATGTCAGATTGGATTGATTTTGATATTGAGCTTGATTGTTTTGGTGTTGTTCTTTTTGGTGTTGTATACATGAAGGTAAAAGTGTAAAAGAAACAGCAAAGAAATGACACAACTTTAGCTGATACAGACAAAGGAAGGAACGTGTGCATTCGTGAAGTTAATATATGGTTCTGGGTCAAAAGAAGCAAGAACTTCCAAACAAGGTTGCTGACACCCAAACTCAATTACATCTTCTGAACCAGAAGTGATGCTGCATGTTAGTAGATGATTAATGTAGTTGTCCCATCTCTACTCTTCTTGACTTGACAGTGAACACTGTTTGCTGCCTAATCATAAAAGGATAATGAGGTCTACAATAGAGGATCAATGTCATAGGAGAGGAAGATTGAGGATATTGTACACCTTTTCGTTTTCATCGGAGTATTTTGTGACAGAATTACGGATCAAAATGAAACAGTAAATGAAATGTAATTAAATACCTGTCCGTCCGTGCACCAAAAGATCAAGTCACACACACCTCGAAAATCAAGGAGCACCAATCACCTCCATAAAAAAGAACAAAACAAGCCAGCTACATAATCTCATTGAATTGTGCCGGCATAACTGATCGGATTTATCATTCAGAAATACATCAATTACGCATATCTATCATTAACAAATCATGGCGACTCGTGTAGCATTCGAAAATACTGGTGAAATTGGCGTCTTTGCCGCCCTCACCAATGGCTATTGCCTCACAGGCATCAACCGCTCTGAGAACTTTTACTCCGTCTTTGAAGCCGAGCTATCTGCACACATCCCAGTGATACACGCAACTGTCGCCGGATGTCGATTCGTAGGACGTACAACTGTGGGTAATAGGAGAGGTTTGCTCGTTCCCAATACAACGACGGATCAAGAGTTGGCACATTTACGAAACTCCTTGCCGGATAGTGTCGTAGTTCAGAGAGTAGAAGAGCGTTTGTCGGCTCTTGGTAATATTGTTTGCTGCAATGATCACGTAGCTCTAGTCCATCCTGATATCGATAGGGAGACTGAAGATGTTATTAGTGATGTATTGGGTGTGGAGGTGTTTCGACAAATTGTTGGAGGTCAAGCCCTCGTGGGAAGTTATTGTAAGTTTAGCAACCAGGGTGGAATGGTCCATCCTAGAACCACAGTGGAAGATATTGAAGAGCTTTCGTCACTTCTTCAGGTCCCACTTGTTGCTGGTACCGTGAACCGTGGATCTGATGTCTTGGGTGGAGGTCTGATTGTCAATGATTGGGCATCCTTTGTTGGACTTGATACAACCAGTACAGAAATCAGTGTTATTGAGAATATTTTCAGACTAAGTGGTGCTGGTGGAGGATCTGGTGGTCAGTTGGGTGCACAGGGTCAACAGAGCAATATTGTGACAAATATGAGGAGTTCTTTGATTGATCAGCTTTCATAATTAGGTTCACAGATAGCCCAACTCTTTGCGATGAAAAAGACATCATAATATGTAAGCATTAATTATGTAGCAAGAGTTATGATTGCTGTTAAGAATAGTCAGTCCATCAAATATGTCTACGCAGCATCGATAATAGCCATGAGATCCTCGTCGGGACGTTCCTCTTCTTTTTCTTCCTCTTCCTGCGCCGAACCCGATCTCGCATCATCAGGAGTTGATGTGCCTGTCTTGTCGCGACGCCTGTCGCTAAGCCTTTTACCGAGTCCTTCAAATCCGAGAACAAGACAAAGACAAGACATTTTAGTCAACTCTGGATTTTGTTGTCTCTTTGCTGAGTAGCGTGGGTAAAAGTAAACTCCAGCATTGAAAAAACCCATTAATGGTGTAAGAATGACAAATACATACTCCAATGTGTATAGGCCAGCTTCCGATATATTCCTACCATCGTCGCCTATGACGTCATAGCCCAATATTACATAGGACATGATATACGTCAAAAAGTAAGCGGATGAGTACCTCACGCCTTGCCAAGCAGTATTGATTGTAATCTTTCGATTCTTTGCTTGTCCTTCCGATAAGTACTGATCAGATTTCTTATACACTGTGTATACGAGAAGGCATACGAAAACGACAATGGCCAGATTTCCCAAGAGAACATAGCTAAACACAGCTATTTGGGCATAATCTGATTCTTCACCACGAGTGCACGCAACTTCGGGATTGCCATGACAACCGACTGGTTGATCATTCAGGATTGAATACAGCTGTATTATACAGATACTAAATGAGGTTACTACAACTTCATTGCAATATCGCAATAAGACAGACGAGAAACATAAAATTCGATCTCACCTGGGTTGTACAAACCGAAGAATATCGGTGGTATGGCCGCACACAACCCGATAAGGACAGGTGGCAAAGTAAAGCCATATCTGATTCCTTTTCGCTTCATTTTACTCTGTGCCCACCCTGGCTGAACCATCAGCCAGTCTATCATGCACAATAATGTAGAATGTTCCATAGTATTAGTGAGAAGGGAATTTTATCAGCAAGTCAATAACATGATAATGTTTTCAATATCTACTCACAAATTCCTGCTAGCTCTGCGTATGCTGTTGCGAAATAGATTAGTGAAAATACGAAAACTGCTCCTTGAAAAGTATGTTTCCTGCTGCATATGGCATAGATCCCTTTGGAGCAAGCCATGAACTTAGAAAGAATGCAAAAAAGGAGCTGATGATATCAACAATGGAGATGTGAAGAAGCATATGACTCGTCAAAGATACTTCTTTAAGTCCTTTCTTCGCTACATGTCTCGCCAGCAAACCACTTCCTATAATAGATAGAACACCGCTTATCTTGGGAAGGATCACAAGAGAGCGATCGAGTGCATAGTAGTTTAACATATTGTGATTCTTTATCTCCTCCTCCCTCCGGGTGCTAGTGTAGAGTGGCGTCAAAGATGGTTTTGTGTTTTGTTATGTGCTTCGCTTCGCTTCAGGGAGGAGAGAGTGTTGTCACTTGTCTCCTCAGACAAGAAAGAGACGCAAGACCAAAAGAAACAAACACGCAACGACCTTCTTCCTTCTCCGCAAGCCGCAAGCAAGGCAAAATGACACCAAACACATTGTTTCCCTTGCATGTTGCAGCCCAGATATTTGAAGTAATCAGAGCAAGCACTACTTATTAAAACGATAGATGATGGAAGACATCCTGATGGGGTCCGACTCGGACAGCGACGCTGATGATGGTGTAGGGAACACAGATGCACATGCGAACACCACAGCCGCACCTCCTCCTACAGCAACTAATTCTTCCAAATCAGAGCTGAACAATCGATTGAAAATGTTGTATGCTTCATCTTCAACTCCAAAAGCTGGCAGAGCACCTCCTCCTACTCCTATTCATGCTGCTGCTTCTGCTCCATCTCACCCGAGAAATATCCCTCCAACGATGAATGTGGCCAGAACAGGGGGACCATCTAGCTCGCATAATCCAAATTATGTCCCTCCCATGATTCCTAATCAGCAAGGACCAGCCAAGCCTGATGGATCTAGTAGATCTCAAGATCCTTATCAGAAGCAACCAGCTACATCAGCCCAATCTCGTCCGCGAGCTGATTGGTCGAGTAGATCCCAAGTGGTGAATCAATATCAAAAACAACCGAATCCCCTCATGGCATCATCAAAGCATAGTACAAATTCATCAGCACGTTCTTCGGGTCAATCTTTGAATCAGACTGAGCAGCAGAGGAAGGAGAAGGCGGAGAAGGAAAGATTTTTCATGTTTGTGAAAGTTTTGATGGAGTAAGTAAATATAGTTGTATGTGGTTTATTTCGTTCTACACAATGTTGCTCCTGTCGTGATTTAATCATACTATTGAACTCACTAATATGCTGATTGACATTCAATGTGCAAATGCTTCCAGATACTTAAAAAAACGTGATCAAAAAATGCATGCCGAGGCACAGGCAAAAATAAAAGAGTGCTATGCTAAGTTCCAAGGGGGCGATCCAGCTTACAAATCTCTAACTCAAAGCTTGCATTCTCATTTGAAGGCTACGGTGAGTGATGAGTACTGGAAGAAGGCGAAGGATTATTTGTATCATCATCTCTTAAAAAGGCAAAAAGAAGCCAGGGCTGGAGACAAATCACATGGATCAAGTCAGCAGCAGCAGCGTCAACCTCCGCAACATCTTCCTCGACCTCCTCCTGCTCACGGTGCTCCTCCCCCAATTGCAAGTGCTCTGGTCCATAATCCCATACAGCGACCCCCTGCGCTCACGAAACAACAGGATACACAAAAGAAAAAAGACAAGGAAGAAGCTGCCAAAAAGAGACGCAATGCAATAGCCAAAGCGAAACGAGCGGCGGCAAAAAAAGAGAAGGATGCATTGCAGAGGAACGGAGTACGACTGGCTGGAACTACGAGCTTCTCATCGACACATACTTCCACCACACCAGCTCATGCAACCCCAGTTGCTGTTGCAGGTTCGTCTGTCATGCCGGCTGCTGCAAGTGTTTCAGGTGTGGTTAGCAAGGATTCAAAGAAGAAATCGACAAAGGCTTCTGTTACCAAGAAGAAGAAGAAGGCCGAAGCAAGCTATAAGTTCAAGGATAATGTTGATCACGCATTCTTGATCGATGTCAAGTCTATTCCAAATATTCTCTCAAAGGATCACAAGTTGGACTTGAATCTGGATGAAGAGCAAAGGATTTTACTCTACGGAGACCAACAACAACGAGAGAAGGTGAGAGTCATCACAGATGCCGCTGTGGATGAATTGTCAGCAGGAGCGGTAGATGGGGCGTTATCAGAGGCGGGGATACCTCAATTACCTTGGGAACTCCCTGCTATACACGAAGGTTGGGGCGAGAGGAACTTACTTTCTGTTCGTACAGTGTGGGCCAAGGTGCGTCTCCCAGAGAGTGAACTACAACAGGTAGACAAGTTGCAACAAGCGAAGTTAATCGAGACCGAGGCAAATACACATTCAGGGATGATTTCTAGCCGTATTGCATCAACACATATTGAAGCCAGAGCACCTACTCGACTTGAAGACGATACAACAAACCACGTGTGGCACAACGAAGCTCGTGCGGAACAAGACCCAACTCTTGCCTTGCTCAGTGAAGCAACTGAAATGTATCTCAAAGAAGCGATAGAAACAGCCGTCGGCAAAGCACGTCATCGACAAAACTTGGACGGAGTACGATTATGGCACACGCTGCACTCTCACAATGCAGATCCAAACTCGACCAGTGGAAAGCCACCTCCTGCCTTGATTCGTTTGGGGTGTGACGTGCGCCGACAACTAGCCTTGGCGGATGGAAATGCAGTCAAGACATATCAGCGTATGGAGGAGGCGATTGGACGTAACAATGATACCTTTCACTTTGAAGCAGAGGACCCCAAGAAAATGATCCTGGAAGCCACCAGCATGGCAGATCTCTCTCGACAACCTCCACTGAACACGGCAGTTTCTGATGCCGACTCTGAAGCCAAGAGGAGATTCGAAGTATTCGCCGGTAAGGATATTCAGGAGCCTCCATTTGGTAGGGTACCAAGGAAAGCAAAGGTGATTCTCACGGATCTTTCTCTTGAGGCTGTATGTAATCAGACAGCAGCAATCCGCGCTCGAAGAAGACAGCTTTTGGGTGGGTGGTAGTGGTGTTGTATGGTCTTGTCTGCGTTCTATCTATGTACCTCGAGTTTAAGAGATAATTATATAGATTTATCACAAGGGAATAGCTATACTATATATCAAAAGATCACCCCTGAGATGAAAGTGCATCAAACGCTTTCATATAGCTGAAATCAAATCATCTACACCATGTTCTCAGCTCTACACGTCAACTCTTCAATTCACTTACATAAGATATGCCTCAAAACATTTTCTCCCAAATGGCATGGTGCAGATAATGACATCTCTTGCTTGTCTGCACATACTTATGTATTTAAAATATTCCTCGCCACTTAACATCTCTCGCCAGCATACCACTGACTATGCGTGATAATTGAACAGCACTTGGGAAGGATACCAGAGAGCGACTACTTAGCGCATTGTAGAGAGGGCTGGAGGAGGACCGGGTTGCAGCGTCTATCTCAAAAGTAAGAAAGCGGTTACTAAGTACCTCCAACTTTAAAAGTTGCACAAGATCTGATGAGTTACTTACTACCTGCCGCTCTGCACTTCCACCCCCTTCCCTTCCCCTTCATTTGAAAAGGATAACTACGAATAATAGGGGCGATTGAATATTACAATTATGCGTGTTCAACCACTTACCCAGAGTAATGAAGCAGATGGAGGAAAAAGTAATGCTTGCATTCGTCTGGTGCTTGGTGTTCTTCCTCTATTAGGATGCAACATCATTCTCGCCGTGCTATACCTTCTCCAAGCCAAACTTGGTATCACAATGAACGATTCGTCAGTTTCTCAAGCACTTGCCGACTATGAACCTAACTTAGAAATTCTTGTCCTGGTATTCATCGGGGCGACTCTCATGATCTTAGTTACGATTTGCCGAGACATTCAAATCAACGTCTACCATCGCCGTCGAAGAAGCACAACTTGTGGTATGAAAGCATTGAACTCGATTGCAGCATTTGCCAATATTACAGCATACGCTGGGTTTGTACTCTTGGCCTTGTTTCCTGTGGATGCGGAGTCTGAGAGAGATAGGCAACTTCACAATGTTGGAAGTTATTTGTATTTCGGTCTAAGTGGTTTGTACGGATTGCTTCACACATTCCTGTTGTGGAAGCAAACTCAGTATCCATGTATTATCAAAGTGATATTCACAATCGTTCCTCTCGTTACGATTGCATTCAGCATCACGTATGTCGTCAAGATGGAAGAAGCCTACATGACCGAATGGATTACGGTAGCTCTGGGAGCAATATTTGTAGGATTGATGTCACTCTTGTTTTGCGTAGATCCAGTCGATGACGAGCTGATAGATTTCTTTTGCTGCCGTCGTGGCGGCGACAAAAGTCGTGTCCGCACGGATGACAAGAGAAAAGAATTACTAGTTTGAATGCATCGGTGAAATTTTCCAAGATAGAGTCAAGTAAAATGTGAAATAATGAAGCAGTCTGTGTAAAAGGCATCATTATTCTTATGGTTGTGCTTGCGTTGGTACCACACCATCTTTACCTCTTCGTTCACACGTTTCTACGGAACATTGTCCACGGACGTAATATTCTACGGCGCCATCTCTTTGATCTTGAACTCGTTGCTTGTGCTTCATTTCCAGTGACATCACTTTGATCTTCTTTACTCCCTTTGTCAACGCTCGCTGCCTTCATTTCAGATGCAAGCGCCTGGACCTGACTCTGAAGCTGTTCAACTATCTTAGTCAAGTCCTCCTTCGATGCTTCTGCTGAATCTTCCACGACGGAGACATCCTCAACTTCGTCGCTGATTGGCATTGGTGGAGGTACAGTTTGTGCTGCCTTCTTCTCAAGTTCATCTAATTTGTCCTGTAGGGTTTGCAATAACTTTTCCCCGTCCACTTTTTGCTTTGTTACTGTCGATAACTCACTCTCCAGCTCCTCAATGGTGTTCAACATGTCTAACTCACGCTTCTGTGATGCCTCAACAGAATTTGTTGCAATCAACATCGACTCTTTGTGCTTTGTTTCTATCTCTGCTAGTTCGATCTCGTAACCATCCAGCTGAGCTGTTTGATTTTGAATGGTTTTGTAGTATGTTTGAAGTTCGGCCTGAAGGTACTGTTGAAGCTGATTTTGTTGTTCTTCCTTTCGTGACATTGTAGATTCATACTCTTGCTCTTGCTGCTGTAGTTTCAGCGTCAATTCTTCTATCGTTGCGGTAGATGCTTCCGTCGCTTCCTTGAGTTTTGCATTCCACTCAGCATCTGACTTTTCTGCCATATCTGCGCTTGTTGTAGCATCAGTTGTGTTGATAGCTTGTTCTTCACTCAACACCTCCCACTTATCTTTCCATACATCGCTTACGTCCCTTTCAGCTTTGAGTAAACTTTCGTATTCTGTCTCTTTATCCTTCAGTAATTGCGCAGACTCATCTCTTTCCTCTTCTAATTGTAATTGAACTTCATTCCATTTCACCTTGTAATCTTCCTTCTTCTCTTTCTCAACTGTCAACTCTGAATTAAACATTTCACGTGTTTTCTTGAGCTGGTCTTTGTAGTCTACAACCACTGCTTCTGTATCAGCCTGTAGCTGTTCCAGTTCGTTATACGCATCCAAGAGATCGGCCAGCTGTGTTTGAAGTTGTCTCACTTTCTCTTCTTGCTGCTGCGCCTTTTCTTTCGTCTCCTCTTCCTCTTTACTACCTATTTCAGCAAGAGGCTGCTGTTGCTTGTCTGCTTCTTCAATTCGAAGTTGTATCTCATTTTCCAAAGAAACGATTGTTTCTTGCAGCTTTGCCACGGTAGCATTATGGCACTTTTCTACAAGTTGCTGCTGAAGCGATAACTCTTCAATTTGGTCGCTCAAAGAACTCTTTTCTTGCGCTAGCGAGTCTATTGTATTTGTCAAATTGGCCATTTGAGCATTCATCTCTTCTTTTTCTTTTAGCTGCTGCTCAATCATATTCTCCTGCTCAGCCTTCAATTTAGACTGGAGCTTCTGCACAACATCTTCTAGTACTGTCACCCGATTGGTCATCGTCTTGAGTCCCTCAACTTTGGCCTGCAACATTCTCTCTAGTAGCGTCACTCGATTTACATATTTGCGGATTTCATCATCTTGACTGCTTGTGTCGACGATAGTCTCTCCATCATCAGTATTTCTGCTCAAGTGAAACAAATCCCCATCTCCTTCTTTATCCAATGTCTTCTCCACCAAAACATCCACTACCCCCAGCATGCTCTTCACATTTGTCCCCAACGCCTTGGAAGATGTAATTTCTACAACTCCTCCATCATACTCTAACATTCGTTCCTCTCCCAATATTTGAATAGCCTCTGCTATCAAATTAGGTACGTCTATCATGGCATGTTTCCCTGGACTCAAGAAATAAGGGACACATACAACTTTGGTCACCTTTTCTTCTACAATAAGCTGGCGTAGTGTGGTGAGAATGGAAGGTTCTGCGATTTCCATGTGTGCTGCTTTGACAACAATATTGTTCTTTTCGTCGTTGTCGTCACTCAAAAGTGAAGAATGATATTGCTCTGCAATAGAATTCAGATGCTCATTACTTGCTTTGCGTTTAGATCCATGATCAATGAGTAGAATGCCCAGCCTTGGGTCTCTCTTGCCTCTATCTGGCTCTTTCTCCAGCAAATTAGTTTGTTTGACATCATCCTTGCTGGTGCTGCTACCATTTGCATTCATTTCTTGTGCAGCCGTCATGGCAGATTGGACATAACCATCAATATCTTTTTCAGACTTGCGTGCAGACTTTTCTGTATCTGGCAGCGGCGGCGTCGTGTCTACCTGTAACGCAGAAGGGTAACGTGGAACACGTGGTTTTCGCTGCTTGGGAGGAGGTGCTACTGCATCTGACTTCTTTGCCGATGGAGCTGGATTATCATCGCTATTATCCCAAGGAAACTGTATTTTAGCACCAAACGCTTGTTCAAATAGTGATTTATTGTTCGATTCGTTACTGCTGCTGGCATTCATACGGATGGATAATTTATTGGAACCATAACAAGATGATGATGTGTGAGTGATGTCAGACCGCGGGAGACTGATTTGGAATGCATCTATGCCAATCAAGATGACGAACGAGATGAGGCAGAAGAATATATGCATTGTTGTCTTGTTAAATTTTCTGCTATTGTCGCATATTAGTATTGTTGATGGTGCATTGATAGCTATTGATAGCAACCATTTGTGTGTTGCTTGTGTTGGTGTGTGGTTGGAGCAAGTTCCCTTGGTTGGAGGAGCGCAGGCAGGGAGTTGGTGATTTGTATTGACCTTTCCACAGCAGCCCACTTTCGGGCATTTTCTCCTTTTCCCCTATTCTCCGACTGCAAGTGAATTTTTTCACAAATTAGTTAGTGAATTTAACTAGAGAGCAGCCCAAATGGCCAAAATTAAATCTTTGGGAGTTGAATCATATGCTTTTCCAGTGGTACTATCTTTTCGGCGACCTTCATGGGAGTTCTATAAGGTTTTACTATGGCCGAAATTCCATTTCCTTCTTGAGTTATGTATGTGTGACTGAGCACTAAGTTTTGCTAGCCAAAATTGTCTAACAAAAATCCTTACAGTATGGGTGAACGGTTAGAGGCATATCTCGGCAAGAAAATACACTCTCACCTCGTGAAACTCCGAGAACACACTCTCATAATAGTCACCAAAAGAGTTGTACCTCGGTTCAAGCCTATAAAGCACTTCCCCAAAACTTAATTTTGGCCATTTGGAGCCATCACTAGTTAATTTCACTAACAAAATTGTGATAAAATTCACTTGCAGTCCGAAAACCTGAAAAAGGGGGCAAAGGGGGCAACACCAACTGGGCGTGAACGCTGTGGAAAGGTCAATTATTTGTGATGGGGTGGTTTTGGCGATGGATGGCGATGCGGTCGGAAAGCAGGAGAGAAAGTCGTCTCAATGAGCAGGACAGAGAGACAATCCGGCCGTTGTTCTTTGGCGATTACTCCCTCCGCATCTCGCTGCTTTTCTCTGTGGGCCATCACGACACCATCTCACAACAAAACAAAACACTACCACCACCACAAATCAAACCGACCTTGTTGACAAGAACAAACAGAATGAAACTATCTACCGCTACAATTGTCATCTCTACTGCTGCTGCCGCTGCCATTTCGTCAGTCGCCGCCCACGTGCCCACCAGCAAGGCCTCCAAGCAAGCATCCAAGATGGGTTCAAAGCCCGGCAAAGCAGCAAAAGCAAGTTACCTGCGGGCGAACACCTACAGCATGTCGGTAGACACCTACAGCATGTCGGTAGACACCAGCGGCATGTCGATCCCAACGGAGCCTGTGCATATTCCGGACCCCAACCCAATCATGTCGATCGATCAAACACCAACGGAGCCTGTGCACATTCCGGCTCCCAATCCATTCAAGGACTGTGGCCCATGCAACAGAAGATTACCGGCAGGCTGTCCAGACGTGGCCGACTATTGTGAGATCACAGCCACATTCTATCCAACAAGAATCGATGATCCAATCACGTTGACTTGTGAAGTGTGTACTGATGAAGGATGTCCTACAATTGCAATGGCTGATTGCTCAGACCTTGGTAGGAGAGAGCTAGCAGAAGGGAACTCCGCCGATGTGTTCCAGTGGCAGGTGAAGTTGTAATGCGTGTGTTCTATTCACTTTCCCTGCATTGGATGTAGGGAGAGAAGAATGATTTGTCGGCTCTATTTACCTTGCATGTGTAGAATCTGACAAAAAGAGTTTCATTCAGCAATATTGCTATAGAAAGGTAAAGGAGAGGGAATTCCGCCGACGTGTTTCAGTGGCAAGTAAAGTTTTCTCTTTCAAGGATATAGTGGAGGTAGAATGTTTGTTATACTCCTTTCAGTAAGTGTATAATCTAACAAAAAGTTTAGTTACTATTCAATATTCATATTATATACGATATAGTGGCACAAAGTGATGCTGAGCACTTCCATATCCGAAGACACGGTGAGACGGTGCTCCTCTTGCGTTGCAAGTGATTCCTTTATACTGTCGAGCTCTGCTCAAGACAGGGAACCAAACTACAGGAGAATCAGGGCGTACAGTGTCGATCGTATATAGTATGAATAATAAAGTAACACAATTTTTATGATCATCCCAGCCATCGTTGAGCCCGTTTTCGTCTGGTCAGCCGTCATTGTGCATCGCCTTCGTTGTCAAGTGAGCCATCCTCTCAGCCGAGTTTGAGCCCATCTCAATCAGCCGCAAGCCGCACAGTCACCCCAGCCATCGTTGAGCCCGTTTTCATCTGGTCAGCCGTCATCTGTGCCAAGTGCATCGCCTTCGTTGTCAAGTGAGCCATCCTCTCAGCCGAGTTTGAGCCCATCTCAATCAGCCGCAAGCCGCACAGTCATCCCAGCCATCGTTGAGCCCGTCTTCGTCTGGTCAGCCGTCATCTCAAGTCGGACTTAGTGATATAACGTTACATTGAGAGACAAGGAGGAGAGAGGAGCCAACCGACCCCACCAACATTATTGAGCCATCCGGGCAGGAAGTATTTTGTGTGTGTACAACATGCCAGGTTCAGGTACAATAAGTTGCTGCTCACCAATTTTGGCGACTGGCGAAGCCCTGAGGGCGAATCAGAAAGTAGTGAAAACATAGGAGAAAGCTTTCGCGTCAAGTTTCTTTGGCGATGACCTCCCCCAGTGCAGTGCAACAACACGACCACCCCAACAACCCTCTCACTGCACTGGTACTTGCTTCCTACTCTTCCCTTTACATATTATTAATTGAAAGTAAAGAAGAATGAAACTATCTACCGCTACAATTGCCATCTATGCTGCCGCCGCTGCTGTTTCTTCAGTAGCCGCCCACGTGCCCACCAGCAAGGCCTCCAAGTCACCCAAGGCATCCAGGGCAGGTTCTCTCAGAGGCGGCCTAACAACAACAGCACCGTCGATCGATCAAACACCACCAGTAACTGAGCCTGTGCATATTCCGAACCCCATCCCAATGAAGGACTGTAGACCATGCAACACGGGAAAAACGGCTGGCTGTCCAGACACTGACGGGTATTGCGAGACCACAGCCACATTCTATCCAACCAGAACTGATGATCCAATCACGTTGACTTGCGAGGTGTGTACTGATGAAGGATGTCCTACAATTGCAATCGCGAACTGCACAGACTTCTTGTAATGATCATGTTTCAGTGGCAAGTCGACTTGTAATGTGTATGTGTTCAAATCACTTTCCTTGCATTGGATGTAGGAAGAGAAGAATGTTTTGGCGGCTGATTTACCTCTATGACGAAACTTGATAACAAGTTTCGGTGGCAGGTGAACTTGGAATGTGTGTGTTCAAATCACTTCCCCTACAATGGATGTAGGATGAGAAGATTGATTTGACGGCCCCGCTGGGTACCTAAATGTAGAATCTAACAAAAGTCTAGCTGTAGCCTTTTCTTCAGCTCACGATGTATTTCTAGGTCCCTCCAAAGTATCATAGCATATTGTATTTTGTATTGCTGACACGTGACAAGACGCTTGTGAAAGGTACATAAAGGAGATTTAACTTATGCCATATCTGTAGAATACTTGCTCGAAATGAAAGAAAGCTACAGCTATAGGTCACTACTTGTGCCTGCTCAGAAACCTCACAGACCGCTTGCTCTCTCAGTTTATCCATATATCATTGCAACAATTGAAAGTCAAAGAAGTACATCACACCACTTGATGAATCCGATAATCTAATACGGTGGAGGTGGTGGCAACATGAAAGGTGGGCCACCCATCATGGGAGGAGGTGGTGGCAGACCCGGTGGCAGACCCCTCATCCTAGGGTCAAACCCATCACCCAACATCATTCTTTCATCAGGATATCTTCCATACCCGCCATCCATTCTACCTCTCTCCATTCCACCCATTCCCATATTATCCATGCCCATTCCTGCTGGTTCCACAACAACTTCAATTGGATACTCCAAAGGACCCGTATTCCTCACAGCAATCGTATTTTCTTCCCCTGGCACATCAATAATAGCCGCAAAGGGTCGAGTCTGTCCATTATCATTGTATACCTCGGCTACCTGTTTCACATGAGAACTCGATCCCCAGAGCTCCACCTTGGCATTGACAGGCAAACCATCAGATTTGATGGTGACTTGTGCTGCATTAATATGAGAAGGAAGTTTGAACGTTTTCAAGGAACCACCTTGCACAGTGAGACCACGAGCTGAAGAGGGTATTGGAGTTGTATCATAAGGTGATGACATTCCCATTGATCCGTAGTCACCACCACCCATCATATCACTCCTTCCTCCACTACCGCCAGGTCCGACCCCGGCTCGCATTGGAAATTCCATGCTACCCACATTTCTCACACTCATAGTTCCTCCTCTACCACCATACCCATTGTAATTCGTATTGACATTCATGGGCCTTTGTCGACCATCTTCTGAATAAAACTTGACACTAGATGGAGTATTGTTCGGACCGTCCCACATTTCCATCTCCACGTTTAAAGGGCGTCCATCCGTCTCAACAAAGGCTTGTCCACCACGACCCATGTCTTGGTAAGTTTGACGGGAACCTCCCTGGATTGGGCCGCCGAAGCCATTGCGTTGTTGTTGCATAATATGAGGGGGCATCATTTTTTCATGTGGCATTTGAGAGTAGCGACTACCATAATCAAATTCTTGTTGTTCTTCAGCGACAGAATTGTACGAACGAGATGATGATGACGATGAATCACGACGACGTGCGAGGTTGGATGAACCAGGCGCTACTTGGCCACGCATATCATATGGATTGCCTGATGGCTCCTCCCAGCCATATCCAGCACCATTTCCATAATTGCTGTTGCTGTTACCGCGGTTACTATTGTCTTGGTCGCGAAATCCAACAAAGCCCGGGCTGCTGCGATAAATGGCCGTGTTAGGTCTTTTCCTTTGAGCTGCTGAAAAGGCAGACACCTCATTGAGCGTGGAGCAGCAATAGCATGCGCCGAGAATGATAGTGTTGCGTATGTTCTTCGTCATAGTTGAGGCAACCTACGCTGGTCCGATTGAAAAAAGATGATATCTTATGTGGCTTTTGGCATTTATGGGATGGTCCAGTCTGTGAGCAGCGCAACCAGTGAAAGTAAAGTACACAGCACTGTTTGAACTGTATGCAAGCAAACATCTGCAAACTGTGAATCGATTTGAAAGAACACGCATGCACTTTGCGTTTTTCTGTGGTGGAGATGGGCTCTCGTGAAGGAGAAAACAAAACTTGATGCCACCTCCGGCGCTCGCCGACATCATTATTTTTGTACAATATCATTCCGGCGCTGACATGATAATATACTCAGCTGCGGCGCTGACAGTTGCTCCTGGCAGCTCAGCTAACAGAGAACCTCACTACGGTCAACACTGTGGAAGCCTCGCAGCTGTTAATCTACAAGCATGTCGAGTATTATGACTAAAGATGAGTACGGCCGCGCTTTTTGCAAAGAGCACAACCGAGACATTTGTCATGATTGTGGTTTGGATTTCAGAGATATGAACCGAATGGCCGAGGAAGATGCAGGTCTAAAGAAGAAACGCTCCGAAGTGGAGCAAACTGCAGAGATGATTGCCGTGTGTTTGTATGCTCTGAATGGAATGGAGAGGATGCGCCCCAGACCTAATGAAGCGATTTTTGAGAACAATCGTCAGCGGTTGAAGGAATATCAAGATAAATTGCAGAGTTTGAAGGATGCGGGAGAAGAAGGCGTAGATGAAGCTCTTCGAAAAGCATGCGAGAAGCAAAATGTCAGTGAAATCCAAATGAGGGGCTTGATGCAAGCTTGGTCAAAGCAAAACCCTGGGAAGACCACCATGGAGATTGGAGGCGAGGAAACACAGAAGCTATACGAGCAATTCATCGCCCCGCCAGTGAAGACAAGCAGCAAGCCCAAGGCAGAAAAGTGGACGTGTGACTATTGCAACAAAACAAGCATCAAAAAGCTGCCCATGTGTACGAGGTGCAAGACGGTTAGCTATTGCAATAGGGAGTGCCAGGTAGCAGCGTGGAAGGCTCACAAAACAACATGCGTCCCGATCGACAAGGAGCCAAAGTCCTTGCCTCAGACGTGGGCGCAGGTTGAAAGCCATGGTGGCTCCCATGTGGAAGGTAAAACGCTTGAGGTGCGAGCAATACTAGACGAAAGCATGTCACGACAAATATTTCAATGCAAAGACAGAGTCGGTGTCGTTAAAAGGATTGCTGCCTACACAAATGATCGACGCATACCTGGTCTCCAGCAAGGCAGTGTCATTCGCTGGAAAAATCCTCGCTTTTACTACTTTATGGATGGCAGCAGTGGAGCCAGGATTGAAGAGGAGGATCTACCAAATCTGAAAATAAGTAACCGCTAGAGGGAAAGAAAGGATCCGAATCAAGTGGCTCATTCCTAATTTTTACGTAATCCCAACGTTTAATGAAGTTTGATTCTTTGCACGATGCGTACCCTGCACAAGTGACAAACATGAATTTGCGAAGAGCATGCACTACAGCATTGGTGTCCACACTGGAAAACAATTTCTTTTGCACGGTTCCAACAGATTGGGCAAGAATTATCTGGCGTGGAATGAGAGCTACTCGACCTGCCACCGTTCAGCTGACGAAGTCTCTGTTCTAAAACTGCTCGTTCTCTCTCTTCTTCTGAAACTTCTTGTTCTTTCTTTTCCACATCTGCCAGTGCACTATTGATCTTTTGCAACTGAAGCTTGTGTTGATTGATATGTGACGTCCAGTTCTTAATGCAGTCCAGGATAGTTTCCAACTGTTTCTCAGCCTCATTTTTCTGGATTTGGGCAACATCCAAAACTACTCTTTTACTTTCTTTCATATTGTGGAAAGGAGAAGCAACTGATGACTGTCCACTGTGATAGTGTAGAGAAAGAGGACCAATCCGCCCTTCGATGCTAGACCTGTGTCCGAGAAGATTATTACGAATGGTACTATGTATGGGTATGGACAGATTCATCCCATGACCTCTTTGCCCTTGGCCCAGCAATTGAGTGGCATCATTGCATGCACTTTCTGATTGGTCAAGAGCATCTGTCCTTTGAGGAGGATTCTGAACCAAACCGAATTTCTCACTAACAACATAGTTAGATAATAACCCACAATTAATGCACTGCCCTGTCACACCACGTGTAAATTTTTTCCCATCCAAAGCTGGAAAAATTTCCCAGCATTAATCACAGAGTGATTCTGTGAGTTCTTTTAACTTAGAGTACCTGTTTTCGGCAGCCTTTTGTGCGTGTAGTGCATGATTTTGGTGTGCGTACAGTGAATTCAATTGAGTTGTGGCACCTTTTATGGCCGCGTCAATGTTGTGCTTCGATCTCTGTAGAGATGATTTTACATCCTGCAAGAGTTGCGCATCAGTCATAATAAATACTATCTATTGGAGCGTGCTGCAGCGCGTGAGTATGGAGGTAATTCAAGCAAGAGGCGGCTTTGCTCGGGCGGGGATCAACAATCTCAACAGACAAGTAGTACCCTCTCGTGCAGGAAAATTGCATTGATTGAGGCACGCACAGTGCATATAGTAAAGCATCGTGTCCACTTGTGTTGTTTGAAGGAATTTGAAGGCAGATTTTTCATTTGAAAAGGCCCTTGTACTAATTCCTACAGTAGACGACGATTCAAATGGGGCGAAGTGATCACAAAACACACCTCGCTTGAGTGCGCTGCAAACATCATTAGGTGCACCATACATCATCATTAGGTGCAACCATACATATGTAGGAGGAGGAGATGGAGGAAGACTATGCTACTCTCATTTATCAAGAGAGCCAGCGTCGAAAGGCCGAGGCGGCTCGAGCGGTGGCTGTCGGCAAGAAGAAATCACCATCTACGTCAACTTCAGCCGTCAGAAGAACTTCAACTCGTATCGCCATTGCAGCTGCTCAGAATGACTCGTCTATAGATATTGCAAGAGGCAGAGCAGCTGCGGCCAAGAGGAAGCGGAAACCATCCGATAAGCCGGCTCCGAGGAAAGTTGCCAAACATAAGTGCATCAGGTTATGTTCCGCTGACGGATGCACCAATCAAGTCCAGAAACAAGGATTATGCTTCCGGCATGGAGCAAAGTTCAAACTATGCAGCTACGAAGGATGTAGAAAACAAGCTAAAGTTGGAGGAGTGTGCTGTAGGCATGGAGGGAAGAAAACATGCAACTACGAAGGATGTACAAATCACTCTAAGATAAGAGGTGTGTGCTGTAGACATGGAGGAATCAGATTATGCAGAAGAGAAGGATGCACCAATCAAGTCCAGAAACAAGGATTATGCTTCCGGCATGGGGCTAAGCGCAAAGGATGTAGCTACGAAGGATGTCAAAAACAAGCAAAAAAAGGAGGATTGTGCTGTAGGCATGGAGGAAAGAAAATATGCAACTACGAAGGATGTACAAATCACTCTAAGATAAGAGGTGTGTGCATTAGGCATGCTTTGTAGACGCGAAGGATGTATGTGTATGTTCAAGTCATATTAGGAACGAAGGGCATTTCCACAAGGCTGACTATTGGCTCAACGTGAATACATGACTGGAAAAGCGAAGAAATTGTCCACATCGGATGGAAAAGATAAATTAGAAATAATGAAAGAAACGCGATCTTGAAAAGAAGTAGTCAGAATTTAGTAGATGCCTGGCATATTGTATTCATACTCCACGCCAGCACCAATATCCCAAGCACCGTTGTCATCCGCCAAAAATAAACAAAGCACACGTAATGCAATCATCATTATCCAAAATGTCAGTATCATTGATGCAACGCGAAAGGGTGTCTTGATGACCAACCAACTCAGTTTAAAGAAGATTGAAAAGAGAGCCACTACCATGACTGTAAGGGCCGAGTCGGACGGTTCATACTCCTCGGGTGGTGGTGATTGCTTCTGTTTTGTCTCTTCTTTGGAGCTACTGGCTTTTGTTGCAGCTGCTGCTGACAAAGGTTCTTTCCTTGCAGGATTCGAAGGCATCTCTACCTTGGACACTGGCTCACTCCTTTGGCTTTGGGTTTGTGGCGCATTAGCATTTGATTGAGGAACATTCTGTTGGTTCATTGGTGGATGAGACATATTCACGCTACCTTCCACTGTTGATTTCGGCGGTGCAAAAGATTGGAAAGTTTGCGTCGGCGCAGGTTGCGATTGCATCGTTTGATTCCATGATGCTGGTTGTTCTCGTTTCTGTGCCAAAGGTCCTCTCACTTCCTTCAAAGTGAATGCTGCAGAAATCATTGACGTGCAATAAGATTCTCTTGTTGTCAATGCTTCTTCATATATGGAGTCTGCATGATTTGGTTGAAAGGTTGGTTGACAGACATTAGAAATACGAAAACAAAAACGATTGCTGTATACACAGCAGGCATGTTGAGTACAAACGCATCTGCCATTTCTTACCTAGCCAATATTCCCTCTCGTTCCCCTCTTCATCAATATACGACACCCTCCCGAGAGCACGATCCATCTCCTCCACATTATCAAAGACACTCCACTCATATTCCTTATCAACAATATTCGAATCATCTTCATCAAAACTTCCATTATTCGATGACATGGTAGAAACCTTCCCATGACGAGCATTACATTCACCTGATAAGGTAAACACACTCCCATCTGCTTCAATACATGCCACAATCTCCAATGATTCAGGTTTGAACACACTCGCATACTTCTTGTAGTCATCACTCGAGGAAAGGTGAGTACATTTGTTCCCCCACAAGTCAATTGCCAACTTGGCCAATTCATCCGTTTCATTCTTCTCAAGACTATCATCCGTCACATGAGGACGACGAACAAAGTACGATGCCAATGGTGTTCCATACTCATTAGGGATAGATCTTGCAGCTGCTACAAGAAACTGCTCTTCCACACGCTCTTCTTGAGGTGTTGTGCCATCATCATCGCCTGCCTTTTTGTTCAATTGTGTATCCGAAACGACTCGATTCAACTGCTTTGGCAATGGACTCGCCCTCACTCGAGGAGTACCACTCATCGACCCATAATGACCATGATGTTCTGGACTACCAGTTCGACTACCGGCACGACTGTTCCCAGAACGGGGCGTGCCCCATGCCAAGGGGGGGAGCTGGCTTCGATTTGGTGTAAATCGATTGGGTGTGTTGCCTCCACGTGGTGTAGTGATACCACCACTACCAAAGCCATCACCACCGCTGCGTGGTGTGGTGACAGTACGCCTAGGCGAATCAATGGTACTCCTCAGTTGATCCAATGATCGGGGAGCTTCACCACCATTGCTGCCCACACCACCAGCTTCTAACAATGACTTTAACTTTGCAACCTGTTCCAATGCTTCCAGTTTTTCCTTCTCGGAACGTTCCAGATCCAATTTTAGGCGGGACAAGTTGGTATTCTTGCCATTGCTTGTATTGCTGCTTTCATCTTTTTCAGGAATGTGTTTTTCCTCTTCCTTCTTTGACTGCGGTTGATGATTCACTTCTTCTTCTTCTTCTTTCTCATTGTCTTTTGGACTAGAGTCAGTTTCGTTATTTGTAGCAGTGATATCGGCATCATCCACTTTTTCTTGAAGTAATGCCATCTTGGCTTCTTGTAAGGTAGCACTAACATTCGGTAGCACAGCTGCCTTACTCTTGTTACCATCATCCCCAACGCCAGTAGAACCACCATCATCACCACAAGCAGCAGCAGCAGCAGCTGATTTTGGAGGGGATTCCACCATAAGATTTGCAATAATGGGAGTAGATTGTCCACTATTAATCACCTCTCCTTCCTTCTCATCCTCCTTCCTTTCCCTCGGAGTTGTCATTTTGTCAGAGTCATTTGCAACACCACCTTTCACCAAAGACAATTTTTTGGCATCACCCACAGTTTTCAATGGCACCTTGACAACACTGGCAGCAGCAGCAGCACTTGAAGCAGTCACACCACCAGCACTACTGCCACCACCAACCTTTACAGCCGCATCCAACAAAGGAGGAGGATCCAACATACTCAACGGTGGCACCAATGACTTGACACCCCCAACACCTCCACCATTGGTCCCATTTAATGACAGTGCGGGAATGACTTTGGTCACACGTGCTTGACCAAATGGTGATTTGGTGATATTGTTATTATTATTGGAACTTTTGGAGCTGCCATAACTTGATGTGGATTGGATCGAGTTCAATGATGGTGATTGATGATGATTGTAGTTGTGAATGATTGGTGAATTTGTCACTGCTGGTGGTGGTTGTTGTTGTGGCGGTTGATATTGTGAATATTGCTGCTTTGGAGGTGGCTTGGTAGCACTTTGTTGCTTTTGAGGTGGTGGTTGCTGTTGATAATGATGATGACTGTTGGCACTCCCCATTGTCATGTTATTATTATTGTTGGAAGGCATTGTAGCAGGAGGGGCAATGTTGGTTTGATTCTGCTGTCTAGTAACCGCAGAGGAAGTAATCGAAGAAGACGTGGAGGATCGTTTGGGAGGGAAAATTTCGGAGGTTCGTTTCGCTGCCATTATCGGAATTGATGATGCTGCGCTATTATTGTTATGATTGGTCATTTTTTGAGGCGCAGGTGGTCCATTGGCTGCAGCAGAATTGAAGTTGTTAGTTGCGACGCCATTGTTATTGCTGCTGTTGTTAGTTTTGTAAGATTCGTCCAACCGACGAGCCGTCACTTGCGTCTTTCCTCCAGCCCTTGACGCCGCAGATCCAAATCTAGAAGTATTATGATTATTAACAACAACACTCCTCATCATTGGAGCCCCTCGATTATTAGACGAGGAGGCAGCAGCAGCCTGTGATAACCGCTCCGTAATCCCCGCACTTTTTCCCCCGCTGCTGCTGCAATCGTCGCAGTTCGGCGCGACGTTTGGCTATAGCGTCATCGGCGGTGTTTCTCATTATTTGGGGTGGCTGATGAATCTGTTGGGGTGGTGGTGGTGCTGTCGTGGAATTAGTAAAATTTGGTGGGGCGGCGGCAGCGGAGGGAGTAGGATCATTGGTACGGCGGCTGGCGCGAGTGCGTTTGGCAATGGGCGTTTTTGCCAGTGGTGCTAGATGAAGATATCATGGGAGGGGGGTGAGGTCGACCAGGGTAGTGCTGCTGTGGGGGTGGTGGGGCGTGCATCGTGATAGAGTTTAGCTAGCAATTGAGAGAAGGCTACGGTCTTGTGAGTTGGAGCGATTTTTGGCCATTTTCATTTTGCGATTTGGGGGTTGCGGGCGGTTGGTTTTTTGGTTTTCAGTCTTCACTTTTCGGTGAACAGGAGAATCAAGAAGGAAAAAGGAGTCTACAATTTGGCAATGCTCTGATGAATCCGTGGATGAATCTGGATGAATAGATAAGTCAGCGGGGATGACAGAATGATTGATTGCAATGAACCTTGTTGATGGGCAGTTTTGTTTCTCAATCAATGGATCTTTATTCTTAGAGTTGGTTCAGCTACTGTAGATACTTCGGCTTCTTCACTTCATCAGGCAGCTGGAGCTCTCAAGGTAGGACTACATAGATCATCATCTCTTGTTGTAAAGTATCACTAAGTATCTATCATCGCCAGTTTGAGTGTTGAAGTCGCTATCACCAGAAATGAAGTTCCAAGTATTATAGATGCGTCAAGAACAGTCTGAAGTATCACACCAGCCAGCAGTAGAAGTTACTCCCATCTCTCAACTTTCATTTGACAAGACCTCCCGCCGATCAGTAAACATAGACCTTATGCTGGCTCTCCATCCACAATAGCAATAGTAGGGATGCGTTCAGCCCACGTTGAAAACGACGAAAGGAATTGTTTCACACTTTGGGTTTTCTCTTCGTCCTCATCAGTTGAACCACCAGGACTAAAGTTATTTTTCTCAAACAGCTTTTTTCTTCGATGCCGACATACAAGCCACAGGACTACAATTGCCCCAACAAAGCAAGGTGCAGCAATGACTCCAAAGATGAAAAATTTACACCCTCCTCTTTCGCCGATGTCAATACCATATGCAAGTGCCGTCATGAAGATGCCCAACGCAATTGCTAGTGTTGGCAGACTATACAAGATCTGACTGTCCCATAGGTGTTGCAGTAACAGCTTCGGTGGTATGCCATCAATATCCATATAGATAACGACTGACGCTAGAGTACTAAAGAAGAACAACCCCATTGCCATCCAAGCTAACGTCATCTCAGCATTTAACATCCCTTCACCAAAACATTTACCAGGACCAGGAGGTTCCGGTGGATCGACATAGATTGCACCAGCTAACGCCATCATTAATGCCGCCAAGACACCAACGTTGATTAATGATCCATTGATGGAATCGCGAAGCTCTGTTGCGAGTTTAGTGTTTTCCTCTGATCTGGATTCTATTACAGATACTTGGCTTCAATCTACGTTGAAAGGGAGACTTTGTCATGTTGATGATGATCGATTGTACGTCGGGCATCTTTTCCCTCGCCCGCGGGTTATTTAGGGTTAATGACCATTGAGAAGATGCCTCCTTGCAGCTTGCAGCCTCCTTGCTCAAAATCAATGCTGACACAGAATCGTTTTGTCGGTGGTGGTGTTAGTTTGGTCGATACTTAGTTGACTGTAACAGTAGCTGGCAATTGGTGCAATACCACCTTTCTAAAGAGCTCAACTGCTGCCATGTCACCACCGGCAGCTGCTGCCTCATCCGCACGTCAAGTGCTTCAACGCCGAGCAATCCAATGTTCCTTTTCCTCCGTTTTTCATCTACGAAATTGTGCTGATTCTGGCACAACCGCAATGAAGGAGGCAAAGAATGCAGAACGGATATTTTTTAGAGCTGTAGCGATACCTGTGTATGCTATGGGGGTCATTGGAGTGGCTGCTTATGGACATAAGCAGTGGAAATAAGAAGATGAATTATCTTTTTTTCAATGTCCACATTTTTCTGTATCATCAAAGTGGAAGAGCCTTCACTGTAATCCAAGGAACGGACGGCAACCGACATAAAAATATTAGTAAATTTTGTCAGTGCTGCTTTAGGCTTTAGGCGCTGCTTTCGATGAGAAGTTGCCGCGTCCAACGATTTGTAAAGAATGTAGAATGTATAGATTCGTACCAACCTTTCACCCGATAATGCGTTCGCAACTGGCACGAGAATCACTTCTATTTCTCAGTGTATAGATAGAATACTTATCTCGTCACCAAAAGTGGATACAAATAACAAATTCAAGGTTGAAAACAAGCAGTAAGCATCTAATCAACTCAACATTAAAGACATTGATAGCAACACAAAAGTGCACCCCATATTAAAACGAGGGTTCGCTCTCCATATCATTCCCATAAAAAGCACCTCCAGGTCTAACCGATATACCTTCGGAACAAGACCTCACCATCTTCACCCACCGAGCTGGTCTCAAATTCTTCCTATGTCCCACCTCATTCACACAAAATGTCATTATATCCTCTCCCGCATCATTATCTTCCCTTTCTATTAATTGGCAGAATGACCAATCGCCCGTACTTCGCATAACAAATGCAAAGTCGGATACTTGGAGAGTATACACGGATTGGATGGTGTCCTCGACTGAAGCCATTTGTACCATGTGTTGAGGGGATCGAATAGTTTCGCCTAGACAGTAGTATTGCACTGGAGAATCCTCTCTTGATTGTCCACCATCTAGTTGTTGATGTTGTTGCATTTCATTGGGGTAGTCGGACAAACGAAAGGAAGAAGGGTGTATACTTGTGGCGTAAGACATGCCTTCGTTTCTTTGCGATTGTGAATGAATTGATGCAGCAGACGACTTTGAACTATGTCTCCTGATATGGCGCCGGTTACCGACGCCAGCAGCATCAGCAGCCACCGCTGCTGGAGCCTTTACTTCGAAAAGAACCCCATTGTCCCACTCACCCTCAAGACTTGGACCTTGATCATATGTAAATTTTCCGTAGCCATGTGGTCTCATGTGTTGATTGACCGAACCACTATACCGCCCTTTGTGTCCTGATGAAATGTCTTGCCATTTCAGATTGACGACTTGTATCGACTGGGTTGATTCTTGATCTATTTCACCATCAGCCGATGTAGCTGCAGCTACAGCGGGTGCAGGAGAGTTAGAACTCCTTAGAAAAGCCAAGTCAACATTTCCTTCTGCCTGACCAATCAATGTCATGATTTCCTTGGAATTCGACATGGTACAATCCATGTCATTCACAGAAACAAGTGCGTCACCGACACACAGCTGTTGGGACATGGCAGCAGCACCCTGTTGAGGCAGATCAATAATACGTACTCCATATCCCAATTCTTCATTGGGTGCAAATACAATCCCCATGGGACGTTGAAGAGTCATACGGATGATTTGATGAGCTCTCCGACTCCCCGAAGCACTGGAGGATGACGCTGCAGTGACGTTGCCGACACTCGATCTACGAGGAGGGGGCGGCGGAGGATTACGATGTGATGAAGTGGGTGCATTGCTTAGGCTTAGTGCTGCAAATGGAGGTGGGGCAAAGGCGCTTGCTTGATAATTCGCCCTGCCGAGCACAGTCGTCCGTGGGCTTGTCGATCTAGAAGTGGATCTTATGTTCCTCCTCGTTGAAGAGGTTCTGTTTGACGGTGACGATGGAGCATTCATCGGTTGTGAAAAGGGCGGCGGAGGAGGTGGAGATCGGTTCGCAGTTCGTTGTTGACGCTCTTGAATGCTTCTTCTCGGGAGTTTATCAATCGCCATGGGGCTCTCTCCGGTGACTTTGAAATTAAGAGCTGTACTCTATGACACAATTGGCTGTTTCCTCGTGCCCTTGAGCGTTGCCAATATATATTACTAACCTTCGCGGCAAGCCAGCCAACGCAACCACCACAACATGAAAATGAAAACAAACGTCTGATGCGTAGTTTCTTATCGTTTAGTCTGGGCGCATGGTGCGCAGCGTCTCACTGCATTTTTGTAAAGTGCCGCACTGCATTAGGTGTACTACCCACAAAAGTACCTATGTACCAATTCCTATGTACATTGTGGACACACCCGGATAGAAACACAAAACCTCCCACAATGGCATTTCCGCCCCGTAGGGACCTAATATCAACTCTTCCCACGCCATTGTGTCTATTATAATATAATAGAAGTGTTTATTATCATATGTTTAAGTCATGAGTTGGATTTGGTGAGCATTTTTCAGCTCATAACTGTGCTTACTCTTACATATATTGTGAATTGCTACTCGGATACATGTATTGCCAATCCTTCATGCTGACACAAAAATTCATGTTATTGATGAATTGTTGATCCAATGATGATGGAATCCATTAATTATCTCTCAACAAATATGTTGGGTATTCTGCTGCGCCAACATTCATTGCTGTAGTGGTGATATTGCGGCACTAGCGACTGTAGTTTGGTGTTCCCTCGCATTTGCCCCAGATCATGAAGACCATTAGAAACATCCTTTATCTTGTTCACACACCCTCATCGGCATTTATTCCGAACATAATTGACATTGATATTTATTGCGAGGGTGTAGACGACCTTTTTGCTGTCAGTAAGATGACGATTGTCGATTTTCATGTACTTTTTGAATAAATGTCAGGAGGTGATGGGAGGGTGATTGGAGTGATATTTTGATACATTCGTGCAAGCATCCCCTCTGACGGTACCCCCCACATTGGACAGCTGTGATATCATATTTGTTTGTATAGAGGGGTAGCAGTGCAGCGCTGTAGCCACCGCTGCAATCGGTAACGCTGGTAGTGTAGGTCGATTTGCAAAAAAAATCGGCTCCTCCGATGGCATCATATTGACCGTTTGATGATGGAATAAATTCGTCATGAAGAAGCATTAGGAAACCCGATTGCACTCATCATATTCACACGCTGAATGCAGATATGTTCCTCCTGTTTAGGCCCTTATCTGCGGCTGAAGTGGGAGGATCGACACAATAGTTACTCAACATATCTTTTTGCAAATTTTCCATCCGAACCGAAGTCGTAATGAAGCTTGGCCGCAATATCAAATCAACCGCCCAAACAGTACGAATTGACTTAATAACTTATGGACAGATGATTCGTACTTTTACGGGTGTATTGCAGTTGTTTAACATCGTGTTTGATAGTGTCGAAAATATAGTGCAGTGTCACGCTGCAGCAGAGTTGGTTGTAGCGGCTGCCTCGTTCTTAGGGAAGAATCATGGCACTGGGACAATAAGGTATCGACGGAAAGCTTGTAACCAGACGAATCGATTTATGCCCATTAAGTAGTACTTTATGCCCAATTTCGTACTTTATTGGATGTGTTGGTCAAAAAATGCAGTGCGGCACTGCGTTTTTGGGGTGCGCCCAGACTAAACGATATTTTTTACATGTGAATGGCCCTTTAAGCTTTCGCGCTACAGGGCTTGCTAAAGGTGTTCTCGCAGGAAAAATATTATGTAACACGATTAAGTAGGACAGTTGATTTAGTCCGTGGAAGCTTCCAGCAACACTCCGACCTGTCACACATCCTGTCACACATCAGTTCTCGTACTGTCACACGTTTGTGACATTTGTGGTGGTGCGTTACTCCTTGTGAGAAGCTTTCGCGTAATCGGCGAAAATACAAGAAAGGTAGTACCGCAGGGAGCCCGTCAGCTTCCCGTCAGAAAAGCTCCCGTCAAATCTCTTCACTTCCCGTCAGTTCTCTTCAGCTCCCGTCACTCTCTTCACTTCCCGTCAGTTCTCTTCACTTCCCGTCAATCTCTTCAAAGTCCGTAGCAATGGGTAGAGTTCCAAGGCATTTGCACAAAGATAGATTGAGGCAGTTGAGGAGAGGAGAAGAAGATGACGAGGATTCATCGGATGACGAATCTAATGACGGTGGTTCTATAGTTGCTACAATTGCCGATGGCCAACAGCGGAGCGCCGAATGTCGACAACCGAACACCAATAATAATAATAGTAAGAAGAAACATACAAATGAAGAAGGAGAAGAATGGGGCGAAAGCCAGCAGAAGAAAGATATAAAAGCCTTTGAACCTTTCTATGTTTGTTTCAAGCCTTACATTTCCTTGTCGCTGGATGCTAAATCCAGCATAAGAAAGGCCGCATGAAAGTAGCTCTTTTGATGTTAATGGTAGCGGAAGAGTTTTTGGAACGGCGGATGTAAGTTGCAGCGTTGGTTCTGGTGCTTTCTTCCGCCCTTTTGGCGATGTTGTGGTAGGCCTCTTACGTGCAATCATCTCAAGCTTCATCTTTAGTAGGGATTCAAACGATGCTAGGCCGTCTTTTGACTGTTTGATGGCATTATCAATTGCGGCGTCGAAGTCGGCTAGATGATGGCTTTCCTCATCAGCAGAGGACTCATTGGCAGCAGCGTGTAAGCAACTCGAAACTGCTGACCCTGCTCGAGCTGTATTTTCGTGGTACACACTATCCTTACTTCGTGGTCGGCGTGGCATTTTAATGTTTATTAGGCGTATCGTAGGCTCACGTCAGGTTCCCGTCAGTTCTCTTCAGCTCCCGTCAGTTCTCTTCACTTCCCGTCAATCCCTTCACTTCCCGTCAGTTCTCTTCACTTCCCGTCAGTTCTCTTCAATCTCTTCACTTCCCTTAATTTTCCCGTCATGAAGCTCGACTTTCTTACAATATCGCCGAATACAAGAAAGCTTCTCACATGAGTCACGGACAACATCTTCAAATGTCACATTATTGTGACAGTATGAGTGTCAGTATGTGACAGGCCGGAGTGTTGCACTAGCTACGACTACACACATGGAACAGTTGTCCTGCGTCACTCACAGGAAGTAGGAAGCATTATCCACTTCATGGTACAATACGCCAGAGATCTCGTATGCACCATCCAGGAGGAGGTACGAATCATTCATGAATCATTCTTTCGAATATTTGCTGGAGAATAGTGACAGCTCAACTCAACAGAAAATTACTTGATTATACAGTTTGATTCCCAAAGTTATTTTATTCACTTTTTGACTAGAAGAATAAGGGATTCAACTCCTCAACTCTGAAGGAAAGTTCAATTCCTTATCCAAGACATTATCTCGGCCACGCTGGGTAATAATGTACTGCTCAAAATGTGAAAGTTGCACGATTTAAGAAACTTGTGAGACAACAAGATCATGACGTAATCAACATCCAAAAATGTATCAAATGTACTTACCTTGTCATATGATCTCAATGCGTCATTGATGGACGTGTAAATATTATGTTCGTTGCCAAAATAGGTCTCGTACCAGCCGACTGTTTTTGCGTACTCATCGTTGCTGCCTCGATCAGTGTACTTCTGAACTCCAATCCAAGAAAAGTCCTTTGGCTTGTCAGATAACACTTCATGATCTACCTTCTTCATTACCCAGATTTCATCAAGGCCATGTGCGACTTCGCCGTCATCAAAGACTGTAGGACAATGAGATGTGAGAATGACAAGGAATTGATGAAGAGATATCGACAAACTCTCATGTAATACTCACTAATATCGTATGCCTTCACAGGACCGTATGATGTTTCGTGCGTCACTTTGAAGTCCCAGACGCGACCAGGAAGCCATTCTTCAGTTCCATCAGATGACTGATCGTTTCCTTTCGAAACTGCATAGATCTTTTCTCCTCTATGGAAGCTTGGCTTGGTACGCTTATTGCATGACGACGTTTGAATCGTAGGAGGCTTGGCAATTTCATTGATATCATTTGTCTTCTTGTTTTGAGCCTCTTCATTTGATTCAAGCCTCGGCCTAGATGGTTGCACGTATTCAACGATTGTGATTTTTCGCTGCGGACATGTTAAAGTATCAGTCATTGAACTAGTTGAACTTCTTCTTTCCCTATTGCTACTGGCAGCTGCATCTGCACTTGGTATTCTGGCAGCTGCATCTGCACGTGGTCTTTCGACAGCTGTATTAGCGCTTGGTCTTCTGGCAGCTGTAGCTGCACTTGGCCTTGTCTTCACCTTCCTGGTAACTGATGCTGTCTTTTGTTTTCGAAGTGAAGACCATGCCTTTTCTTCGTCTCCCTGATGTTCCGCTAAGCAATCCAGGAAACGTCCAACTTCCAGTTTGGATCGGAGTCTGATCTTAAGTTTTGGTGAATAGAAATACCGGTCACCCGTTCTACTATTCTTCTTTCGAGGGACCGTCCGTGTAAGCCAACCATCTGGATACTCTCTGGCTTTCGTTGCTGGGAATTGCATATCCGTCTTTGTCGCAGTTGGAAAAACTGTGGAGGATGGAGTCTTGCAACTTCGTTTTGACGCAGCCGAGCAGGGCGTTTCCTTAGGTACTGGTGGAGAGGGAGTGGCTTGATTTCTAACGGTTGTCTTCCTTTTCTTCTTTTCTTCTGTTTTGCTGTCTTCTTGAGAGGTTCTTTGATCACTTCGTTTAGTGCTACTGCCGAGCTGCTCAAGATCGCTTTCTTCGACTGTATCATTCTTAACACTGTCGTCTCCGATAATTTGCTTCGCTCCAATGGTTGACGTAGAAGAATCAATGCTATCTTGATCACTCTCAGGTCTTCCATTGGGTGTGTCGTCGTGAGAAATGCTTGCAACCTTCTCCTCCCCAACATCAGTCGGTACCATCTTGGTGGTGGGAGGAGGTTTTCCTTGCGGAACTGCCTTTTTCTTCCTTTTTGGATAATGACGATGGATTGTTATCACTCCCTCCTTTGTCAGCGTCCCGGAGGTTGTGTACTTGCCGAACGCGTTAGAACCCCGCCCTTTTACATTGTAATATCCCTCATTATTCTTCACAAAATTGAACACGACATCTTGCTCTTCAACTTTTTTGTTGACATCCGCGTCACTGACGATGAATGATCCTGAGTACCTTCCAGAAGGTGGAAACGTTTGTTCGACTGCTGAAGGCTTGTTGCTGCAATCTGCTTTTTGATCATACTCAAAGGAACCGCATTCACCCAATTTATTCTCAGGATCGGCGAGTATTTTATCAAGTCCCGTCGACCACAGACCTGTAATTCTGTGTACGGCGATACCATCTCTTGTTTGTAGCACCAAGTTGCCGCGAAGACAGACTACGCCCGATGGAATGAGCTTTGTTGGTGCAGGATTTGTCGTCTGCGGCTGAATTGATGGCGCATCAGTATTATTTACTTCTGCATCGAGACTACCTCCTCCGCCTTCTATAGCGTCAGATGGTAATTCCGACATCTTGCTACTAGCTCTAGCTGTTGGCTGAATAGATGATACTTTTCTTTCTCCACCTGCACTAGCTCTGCTAGCATCATTGCAGACAGATTGCAATGAGGAACGCTTAGGAGAGTACTTTCCCTCTGAGTCGATGTCCCATTCTTCAGGAAGATTGAGGTCTGCCTTTTTTACTCTAGCTCCTTTGTAGCTTACAATGAGGTCATCGTAGCATCTTAGAGCGTCGCCTAAGAAAGAAAAACGCTTATCTTCATTCCTATTTACCACCCAATAACCCACAGTTTTGGCATATCTATCAATTGAGTCGTTGATAAGCACGTTTCGAACTCCTTTCCAGCGAAAATTACCACTTGCTTCTCTTCCTAAAAGATCATATTCACTCTCCGGAAAGACAAAGATATCTTCGATATCATCTAGCTCATCGCCATCGTCAAATTTAATGTCATAAAAGCGATCAGGACCAAACAATCCACCTTGCTTTAGCTGTCTACAAGATTTTATGACTCCCGGAAACCATCCGACCGGGGGCGAGGAAGTGTCAGACGGATTCTCCCACCACCCCGCAGCTACTCTTTGCCCAACTTTCAGAATCTGAAAGAAAAGAACGAGGACGAACTTGTTAGATCGATGTAGTTCACGTAGAAAACATACGAGGCTGTTCCGAAGCAAAAGGTACTTACTGGCTTCAGATTCTCGTGAAGGTATCGATGCTCTGATATCACCAAAGACTTGTCAATGCGAGCCAAGAATTTACCATCGTCGAATTCAACATCATAAGAGAGTGATAATTGATCAGATTTTGTGGCTTTAACAGTGCCTCGAAACATGGTATAAGACTGATCTCTCTTCTTTGAATTCCACCACGCTGCATACACAGCATCTCCCACACTCAATTGATCCGTCTCTTTTGCACTGATCTTGCGATCATCAGATCTAGTGTCTGTAGGTGCAAGGCTGGTATTTCTTGCCGCGACAGCATCCATGGTCATTTTGGATGATCGCAACGGGGATTGCATAGATATTACTTCACTGCTATCCTGCCTACCACTTCTTCCAACTTGACGCCGTTTTGATGAAGGCAAGACTTCGGATTGTATAGACAATACTTCACTGCTGTCCTGCCTACCACTTCTCCCAACTTCTTGACGCCGTTTTTATAATGTAGGCAAGACTGGCGCTTTCCTCTTCTTTTGGTTGAGGCTAGATACATCATGTTCAGAGTATTCGTTCTTATCTTTCCTGTTGCCAATTTGTCCATGTTGTTGCTTGGGCTTCTCTGATATTAACCCTCCCCCCCCACTTGTGTTTGCAGTCAAGTTAAGGTTGTGGACATCAGCTGCAACGCCGCCGCCATTAATAGTTCCAGCAGCACCCTCCACTTCAGACAGTAGATCATCCCAATAATTCTTGTTAGGCAGTCGCGTTATCTCAGGTACTTGATTTATTTCGTCGTCGCCATCATCATCATCTACGCCATCAAAAACACCAGTCAAGCTGCAACCCCGATCTAATGGTACAAATGGTAAAAATTCAGCGGAACGACAACTGCCATCCCTTTTACTTGATGCATTATCAACGCTGAGTGGAAGTATTGCTGGACTTAGGGACGCGGCTTCTGCGACATGAACCTCTCGGCGTGGAGGGGACATGGCCATCTCCAGCATTTTCTCTGCAGCCATGAACTTATCTTCCACACTACCCCTCCTCTTGGTAGAAGTAACTATGTAGAGCTCCAAATATTCCTCCTCCATTTCTTCAGAGTCCCCATCTTCATAGACGACACGGTACAAGCTGTGTTCCGGATAGTAAGCCGTGACTTCTCCCTGGAAGTGTCGCGACTTTTGCTGCCCGGGGACTTGAAACGCTTTTGATATGATTGTTCCTATGCGATATTTTTGCATCTTATTGCTGGCACGGTCATACAAGAATGTTGAGGGTGGAAGTGGAAGGTAGGGCTGCATTATGCTCATGCTTCACTAGTAAGTATGTAAATGCTTATGTGGGTAATGTCTTTCTGTCCGGTTGTGTTGTGGCATATAGATGCGAGTGCCCAACGATTGCACATGCGTGCTAAGTGCACTACCATAAGTGAGTATGATGTGGGGAACTTCAGAGATTTTGAGAGAGTCAACGAGACATCCAATGGTGCAAATCTCGAATTTTTACCCAAGGTACTTACTTATACAATGCAGATCAGCACATCTAACAGATTAGATTCCTCCTCATGTACTTATGCAAAACGTTCCTGAGATGAATCGCAGCTTCGACAAGAAGCACACTGTAGTGTGGAACACGTTTCGAGTCAAGAGGTGTAGACATCGTCATTTGTTGCATTTCAATACGGTTATCGCATCAATAGAGTGACTACGCTACACTATGGTTTTATCTGCTTCTCTCCAGCTACCATCTTCTATTCTTATTATGGCTGTGATTCTTTTTGAGGAGCAACATCCACCAGTTTACTCCTAGTTACAACCTTCGTATCTTGCAGTAGATAAAAAAGTACTGGTAGTCACAGACCTCATATGGAATATTGATAATTCCTCATCGGAGTAAGAAAATTGTTGCATGTGGTGCGCTGATCCTCTAACTCCTCATCGAAGCAAGAAAGGATTTGTTGCATATATGCTCCAATGAGGATTCCAGCATCTGTCAGGAGAATAGCCGAAGCATTGAAGAGTTGATGTTGAGCCGCCCGATAAAACAGAAGCACAGCTTTTGGGTATAATCTACTCAAAATCGCGATGCAGCCACCACTGCAGAAGATCGCAATCATGATGTACAGTGCATGTGTTTCATTGTGTGTCATTCGACTATTTCTCCTCTGAAAAAAGTTACCGCTATGACAAGATACCGCACCCACTTGATATCAGGTGGTTACTGTATCAAAGTTCAGTTCAATTTTCTACGCATACATTGGATCGTAAGCATAATGCATGTCCTTATCCAATATGCATTCTTGCGCATCTGACGATGGTTTCTGCCGCATGCTGAACAGACGACAATTCATACTGCACGCTCCATCCAGACGATCCAAGCAAATAACCTCCGGCGCACTACTATGTATTGCTGTCAGCCATTAGTCGCCTCCATCGAGAGCTCCTCCATTTGGATGCCCTCCTTGTGTTGGTTCCACTTGTCAATGCAATGCTCCTTAGTGCGTATGCAAGGGGAGCAAGCTATGTACCAAACTCCAGGGAAATTGCTGGAAGTCTATTTTGTACGTCGGAATCAGTAGTCTAGAGCTTGGCAATGAGAATCCGTAAGGCTCTTTTGTCTTTGGCTTCGCCTTCCTTTACTTATCAACAAAAAAGTCGAGAATTGCGCAGCACGTTCAATTCTGATTGCAACTGTCACTTTGCTATTAAGTTCAGGCGGTCGACTTCCTTCGACCCTCATGCATAGGTAAGAGAGGCTTCAGCGGTGTCAGGGACTCAATCGGATTTGATTAGATCGCTGCATCTTTCAAGCCCTTCAATTTTTTTTAGGTCGTCATTTTTTTTATGACTAACAAAATATACCTTTCTTCAATTCCCAGATAGAACAAAGATTGCCGCAGTGACCAATACAAAATAATACAATAATAACAGAGCTAGATCAATAGCTTGTGCCTCATATAATCGCAAGCAAAAATACAAATTTCAACACACATCAAATAATAAAATCAAACACCAGTCGTGGAGATCAGCCCTCCTTATGATTACACGAAGCAGCTCCAACACGCAAGCATCCTTTAGAACTTCCGAAGGACCATTTGGTAAAATTGATAATTGTCGCCAATCGTCTGCTTCGGTTGGTAGTAGCGGTGGATCTGAGAAGTCGTCGTCATCAAATAATAACAATAATAGCATCATGTCAGATGTGTCAAAACAACCACCTGGCTGCGAAGGGGGGCAGAATGAACAGCAAATCAACCAACAGGGGGAGGATAGCAACAACAACAATAACATCAGCAAACAACAGGCAGTAGTGCCTGAGGTAACTCCCACACTTTCATCCAGCGGTGGCGGCGACAATCCCTCGGATCAAGAAGACAACAAGCCCCCGCCACCAACCACTCCCAACACCACCACCACTCGCTCCTCTACCACCAATAATTATTACTCACGAAACCTCTCCACCGCCTCGGCACTATCCGCCCTCTCCGACTTCACCAACCCCCTCTCCCCCCTCCTAGATCACGTCATGGAAGAATCCATCGAAAAGGCAATCACCAGTTTGAATTCCGGAGCGGCAGAAAGTCAAGCGGCCATTGTCGGTGAGCAGTATTTGAATGCTACCATGAACAATGCAGCTTCGTCATCTACATTGAATTCCCAGGATAGTGAGGGAGGAGGAGAGGGGGTGGGGGAATGGATAACATTAGTCTACCAAGTCTAAGTAATTTCCCTGAAGCACAACGAGAGGAATTACGTCAAATGTACCTTGCCGGATTTCGGGATGCTGCACGAAAGAGTAGTGGAGAACGCAAGCAAAAGAAGTTGGAACAACAACCTCCAAAGAAACAATCATCATCATCATCATCACAACGGTTTGGAACACAATCACCAGAGGTGGGATTGAAACATATTCAAAGTCGAGAGGAATTGGCAAATAATTTTGCAAGGGCACAGCAGGAGAGTCAGAGTGGGATTGGTGCGGCCATTGGTAGTGGTGTTCAACAACAACAACAACAGCATCAAGTGGAACCGGTAAGGTCATTGGGTGTACCCTCCCCCCTAGGTCATTTTGACTTGAACGACAGTTATGATCCTCCCCCGTCCATTCCTGAAAATGGACAATATCACTACCAGCAGCCTAATCCGCCGCCGTATCAGCAGGTGGCTAGTTTGGGGAGTAGTTATGGAAGTGCGGGTAGTGGAGTGTCGAACCCTTTGCTGGCGTCTTCTCCGGAGCTATTGTCATCTTCGGTATCACCGGGTGCTGTTGGTACTACAGTAGCTGAAAAGCCCTCACCTGGCACAAGGGGAAGGAGGAAGCAGGGTGGATCACCCCCTTCGACTACTGCCGCGACCACCGAAAATGGCGGTGGTGGTGGTGGTGGTTCGGGCAAGAAACGTCAAGGGCATTCCAATCCATTCCCACGAAAGTTGATGGATATGTTATCAAAGGAGGAAGCAAATGTGGTTTGTTGGTTGCCGAGGGGGGATGCATTTGTGGTTCGGGATAATGATCGGTTTGTCAGTGATGTTTTGCCGAGGTATTTTCGTCATACCAAGGTGAGTGATCTTTGTGATTTTTCCTGTACTTGTTTGGTTGTTTGATCATGTAGGTGACAAATATGTCGACTAATCATCTCTTCTATCGTTCTTACACAAACAGCTAACCTCTTTCCAAAGGCAGCTCAACCTGTACGGATTTCGCCGCATTACCAAAGGTCCTGATGCAGGTGCCTACCGCCATGAATGTTTCCAACGTGACAACCCCGATTTGTGTCTCCAGATGAAACGATCAAAGCAAAAGGGTGGTGTTGGTGCCAGTCCTCGATTGGGACCCAACAGTCCAGGCAATGCACGCCGTGGTAGAAGTAGCTCTTTGAATTCGGAGCCGAGTCCTTTGATATCCCCGCTGATGGCAGGCAGTAGTAATGCCACAAACAGCAGTACTGGAATGACACCGCTATTGTCGAATTTGGCTGTAGGGGCAAGTCCACCGGACATGTCGTTGGATGGTCCTGCTGCTGATCTATATGGATGTGGCGAGTCACGTACTCACACGTACACAACGTCATTCCGGAATGATCAACATGGTCCTCCCACGACAGGATTGGGCATTTTAATGTCCGCCAATTCCTCTTCCGGTGCCACCACCCTCCACCATCAACATCACGGAGTACGGCACTACACTCCAGAACAACGTGCGCAAATGCAAAAGGATGCTCAGGACCGAGAACGTCAGGCGAGAGCATTGGCAGCGGCGGGAATGGCAGCCGAGCAGTTGAAGGGGAGTGGACTTCATCCTCCGCCGACACTTGGGACAAATTCTCATCAGCACCAGCACAATAGTGTTGCTGCGAATCATGTTTCACATGATAGTCACGGTGGTATGAAGCAGGAGGAATGGAATAATCTCGATCATCAACATCAGGAGAATATTGGGAATGGATTGACATTGGAAGAGATGGACGTGGACTTTGCCAAATTATTTGATCCCAATGAAGAAGTGGCGAATATGCAAACACATGGTAGTGGGTGGCCAATGAGCGCAGATACACCAGCATCTTCTGTTGCTGCCGCTGTGCAGGGCGATGGCAAGTATCTGGCAAATGGTGTTGGAAACTTGGATGGAGAGATTTGAGAGATGTGATTTCATTTCATTGAGTGGTGTGGAGAACACATCCTACTTTTGCACGGGGGGTAGAGAAAACTACAAGAACAAATCACTGCAACATTCACCTGGTGCCCAAACAAAATAATGTACATACAACAACTTTTGGTGTTGGGTGATGACGAGGTATGGGGACAACTAAAAAATTACACAAATGCATTTACACAGTCACAAGAAACGAGTCGAAAAAGAGAAGTTAGTTTGCTCCTGTCATTTGAGGAGAGCAATCAACAAACGTCTGTGACTTTTTCATCGGCCATTTGCCGTCACACCCAACACTACTACCTTGGTCGCCATACATGGTGATCACTTCTCCCTAGAGGAGTTAGATTTAGATATGAATACTATTGTATAAAGTGATATATTTATCCTTTGCTTGTGTGCAAATCAACCTTGACACTTCTCAATTCACAGTTATCAAACCTACTACTCATCAGCTCTGCAACGCTTGCATCTTCATATCTAACAACACCATTCAGCTCTTCGAATAATGGTGTAAACATGTGCATGAAGAATGCAGAATGACCAACCAAGGCAATATTCTTCTCGGGTCTGTTTAATAACACTTTCCAAGCGGAATGTGCTCGGTTGTACAGGGAGATGGGATCATCTGACTCTCTTTTGGAAAGGTGAGCAGTATGGTCACCAAATATAGACTCATAGTGAGCCCAAATTGGATCATCGGGTTCGTGTACGAGATTGTTAAAGCATACATTCGGATATTGTTGCTGTAAAACTGACGTAGGTCGTCTAGCATCGCATAGAAAGTTGACAGTCTCTCTCCATTCCTCATGTGCAATGAATGGCACTGTTTTCTTATTCTTGTTGTCTCCGTAAAGATGAGGAAAGGACAAGATGGCAGTATCCAACGTTCTTGTCAATGGTGATACTACTATCAATTCTACGTCTAGATATTTTGTTTCTTTGGCCAGTTCATTGCATTGCTTGACACCTTTCTCTGTCAATTTGGCATCAAAATGAAGAGGAAGCTTGGATTGTTCTTCGTTTAAGTTGTGAGTACCTTCCGCATGACGAATGAGATGAAGTATTTTGGAGGTGGATGACTGGTAAGCGCTGTTTACTGAGAAGAGGGATACTGCTGGGCTTGCGTAGGCAGCGGCAGTGGACAACATCATCATGGAGGCAGGCGAGTTTATGCTTGTGACAGCTTGCACTTGGCAAAAAGTGACAAAGTGACGTGGCATTGCGTTGCAGCTGGCTGCACTCGCCTCGTCACTCTCTTGCAATGCAATTCTTCGAATCCTTTCATGCTCAGCGACCATAATCTAACCATATCTCTGCGCAACGGCAAATATATACACGAGGATGATGAAGTTAATAATACCGCTTGCAGTAGCTGCTCTGGCTTCAACACTGACAGCAGATGCATTCACTCAGCCAACACAAATTGCCCGTATATCGGCACGTCCATTCTTGTACACATCTCTATCGGCAACGTCCGATGAAAATGAACCTTTGCCCGAATTCGACGATGACGAAGCAGAAGTTAAAAAAGATAACGAGGAGGCTGATAAATTCCTTCAAAAGGCAGAGCAGTTACGTGAACAAATCCGTCAAATGGAGTCACAAATTGGTGACGATCGTAGAGCTCGATATGTGGAAGAAGTGGAAAATGATAACAACAATAACGATGAGGATGAGGATGATGATACACCAAAGAAGAAATCATTAAAGGGGAAACGAATACTCATCCTTGGAGCAAATGGACGTCTCGGATCTATGATTACACGGTATTTGCTACGAACCCATGGATCTGAGATTAAAGAAGCTGTGGCTGCCGTTCATTTTGTAGGCCAAGCAACAACACGAGGCTACGGTCGTCTATCCTACGAGGTGGGAGCAGAAGATGGAGTTGGAACGATAGGTTCTGCATGGAGCAGTGAAGATGAACGTAATGCCAGCTTTGAATTTGATCCTGAAACCATGGGTGGATATCATCTCAACAAATTGCGCATCGTGGAAGTAGAACTGTTGGATCCGGTACAAGTTCAAACAATTACCGAAGATGTCGATGCAATTATCTATTGTGCCACTGACTTTGATGGCAATCGACCAAAGGCCGTGGCAAGTCTCAATGCGGCATTTCTATTTCGAGCCATTGCCAATCCAACCAAGGGGCGTGTAGAGATTGAAGGATTGAGAAATTGTTTAGAGGGGTTGACGGCTACATTAAGCGATCAGAGGTGGAAGGAACAACGGCGTATGGCCAAGTATGTTGGAGAATCAGCTGCAGAAGTAGCTGCCGCGTCGAATACGTCAACGTCTACAAAGAAGCCGACAGATCCTACACAATTTGTGCTTGTTTCTACTTGTCCAGATGCATTTGGTAATTTTGAGACACCATTTGGAGAGTTCAACGGAATGAAACGCCAAGGAGAAAAGATTGTCTTGGATGAATTTCCAAGCTTATCATACAGTGTACTACAAATGGGTAAATTTGATGACAACTTTGTACAAGAAGGGCAAGAATTGCAATTTGCCGACGCAGAAGAAGATACTGTCGTTGTAGACGGTGTGATATGTGCCGCTAGAACAGAGGAGAATGTTCAGAAGGCAGAACAAAAGAGGATAAATAGGAGAGATGCAGCACGTGCAGCAGTAGATGCCTTGCTGAATGAGGATATAGAAGGAAAGAAGGTGCAGGTTTACACCAAGGTTGGAGTGACTGATATTTGGTAGATATGATGAGACTAATTATGAAGGTGCAAGCAAGTGAGCTGCAATAGACTCTACTCTCTAGCGCTTCAGTATCAAATAGCAATAAAACTGGTGCATTGACAGCACTAGGAAGTAATAGAAGTACCCTACTTATCCCATGCGCCATGAAGCGAGAGAGCAACAGAACGGACTCTCGCTCTTTCTCTCGGCCTTCTCTCTAGTCTGACCGTAAACCTTCACCTCTTTGAAAAAGCTTTTTTCCGCTTTCAAGCGAGCATCACAAAAACGCACGAAGTTGGCTCCACTACACCCAACATTACCACCAAACAGCTCTACAATAACAACGATAAAGATGCCCTTATCAACACGGCAACAGCACCGCCACCGACTGCTAAAAGTAACCGGCTCAGCATGCCTCATTTCCATCTGTCACGGCTTCACCACCACATCCACAAATAAAGTACCCACATCACCAATATGCCATCACTACACCCATCAAAATCAACGAACTCGTCCACTCCACGTCTTCGCCCCACGAGGATCCGGCTACATGCGCACCGATGAAGCCGACGAGGCAGATCCAAATGACCCGTACATCACCAAAGAAGACATTCTTCAAGTGTCACCAAACGCCTTTCCGGACACATACGAACCCATGCTGGAATATCCTGGTACGATGCGTCCAGGACGAACACCGGAAAACATGCCCTATCACGACCTACCGGGATTGGGAGTGCATGATCCTGAACCAGTTCCATGGCCACACTTTCAAGAGATTGAATGGCATCATTTATGGGATCCACCTCATGAACAGGCATTGGCAATGGAAGAATTTATTGAGGTGGAGGGCCGATGGGCGAGTGTCGAAGAGGAGGCGGAGATGAGGATGGGTATGAGACGTGGAGTGAGGGAACGTCGTGAGATGGAGGAGTTGAGTAAGGTTGGTGGTGCTGGTGGTGGAGAGCAGATGGTGATTATGGATGATGATGAAGATGATGAGAGTATGATTGGATTGGGTGAGGGTGTGGAGGCGTTGTTGAAGAGTCCTGTGGAAGCTACTGCGGTGACAAAGAAGGAAGATATTGATGAGGAGGAGGAAGAAAGAGGAAGATGATGATGCAGACTTTATGTTGGATTTGGGGCTTGGTGGCGATGATGATGATGATGATGAAACACCAAGTAAGAAAAAGACCACAAAAATGAAGGCTGGTGATGACGAGGAAGAAGATGATGATCTTGACCTTGATGGCATGTTGGGATTTGGTGATGATGACGAAGATGATGATGTTGAAGACGATGATGTTATTGCTGTCGATGACGATGATGATGACATGAACTTGGATGATTACAACTCTAAGGACGATGGTGGTGACGAAATTGACACGTTTGATGACATTGATGATTACTAAAGCTTAAGCATGCATCTTTATCTGACGTTTGATTTGCGTGCAACGCGACGTTTGCTTTCTGTTTAAATTTAGGTAGAAGAAAAATGAGAGCAAGTACATCAGGGCACATAAAGAATAAGCCCATGCCGTGAACTAAGTTCGGGTGAAGTTAACATTTGCTTAGCTTTAAGAGGATGGAGACGAATCCTGGCCGCATTCATTCCTTGTTCCCCAAACTAACATGCGTATAGCGTGTAGAGTAGTCTTTTTCCATAGCCCTTCCACTTGCATTCAATTGTCCTTATTGCTGTGGGTAATACTGTTGGTTTTGCTGACCATCGGCTGCCTCATTCTGCTGATAATACTCGCTTTGCTGAGCAGTAGCAGCATATCCATCATCATTCTCTCCTTGCCAAGATGATGCATATTCGTTCTCCATCTCTGGCGTGTAGTCATCATAATACGATTCGTAGACATATCCATCTCCGGCAGTGTTCTTGCTTACATCATCCCTAAATAATGAGTGAATAGAGTCGATATTGTTAGAGAAAGACATCAATAAAGGGATTCACACCACACACACACCACACTTCTGCAAGCAAAACTTCGAACATCAAGTAATAGTCACTCACCAAGATAGCTTCGTGTACAGGTTGCACTGCAGCAAAAAGAAGAAATTCGAAATTGTTCCTGGAGATGATGTGGAGCACAGAAATATTGGCGTGAGCAATCACAAAATGTATCAGCTGAACAAGAGTGAACAAGCTCAAGGGAATAATCAACACAAAAACAACTTAGACTACTCACTGCCTATGTACACTTCCCGTATTGTATACTTGGAAGGGAAAAGCGCCAAGCGTGCAATATTATACACCATACTAACCAATTCCACCCCCTTGTGCAAGTTGAGAATACCCTTGAGTCGTTTCTTGGTGGAATGAGATTGGCCAGCTCCACCACCACTGATTCCGAGAATGGCACCCATCATTTCACCCAAAAATAGTACCACGAGGGGACTTGTGACGATGGTTCGTACAAAGAAAGCTTTGAATCCTCCCTTGCTAGTCCTTCTCCCAGTCGGGCCAAAGGTGGCATCTGCCAATTCATAATGATGAACAGTACGCCACATGAGTATAAAAAAGAAGAATGAAACTGAAACCTTCGACACAGTCGTGAACAGTTTGAACCGTCCCTGTTCATCAACAGCCGATGCAGCCTCGGCAGCAGATTGGTTTTGTTGCATGTGCTGCTGTTGTTTTCGCCATGCATCGATTCTATCTTCTACTGTTTCTCTGTATCCGTACATTGGATCATTGTTTGCTGCCATTACATCTGCGTATTCTCCTCCTCCAGCTGTGTTTGTTGTTGCTTGCTGTGCTGCTGGTGGTTGTGGCTGTTGACTGTTGATTGGATTAGTGTTATAATTGCCACCATTATCGCTCCCCCCGCGAAGAGTTGTGATTATTTCTTCACAGTGGTTGCTCGATTTTAGTAGATGTCTGCGTGAGTGAATATTAATATGGTCTGTGAACGAACTGAGTTTTGTTCGACTTCCAGATTGATGTATTGGCAACGGCGTCATGGCCAAGGCCAGCGGAGCAAAGAGCGTGGCTATTAGCAAACGTGATTTTAATATCATTTTGGCAAAAGAAGGGTTGTATGACCTGTCGATAAGCTTACTCAACACAGCAATGATCGACCACAGGCAACAAATCAATGGTGGATTTGAGATTTGCGATGAACATGAAATCTGTAATGTTGACATTGTCCCATCCCGTCCCAACGCCGAACCATAGGACGCAAATGAGTCCGATAGGACATGATCCTAGGATCTAATAGAATTGTCCCCAGCAATAGGTACTGATGATATGGCAATCAACAGCTTCTAGTGTGGCCCATTATAGTTGGCAATGATAGTGTAGAAGCATCTTTTGCATGTCTCAAGTATTGGTTGGCCGTATCGACGTCGCTACAACGTCGTAGGTGACCTGATGAGGCCATCTGAGACGGCCGCCAGCACTCTCACCAGCACCATATCGTATCTCACGCTGTGAATATGGCAATCTATTGCTTCTGATGAGCCATGATAGTTGGCCATGATAGTAAAGAAGCATCTTTTGCACGGCTCAAGCATTTGTTGGTCGTATCGGCGTCGCTACAACGTCGTAGGTGACCTGATGAGGCCATCTGACATCTGAGACGGCCGCAAGCATTACTCTGTCGCACCATATCGTATCTCACGCTGTGAATATGGCAATCTATTGCTTCTGATGACTTATCATAGCTGGCCATGATAGTATAGAAGCATCTTTTGCACGGCTCAAGCTCTTTTTGATCGTATCGGCGTCGCTGCAACGTCGTAGGTGACCTGATGAGGTATGGTATCTGAGACGGCCGCAAGCATTACTCTGTCGCACCATATCGTATCTCACGCTGTGAATATGGCAATCTATTGCTTCTGATGACTTATTAAGCTGGCCATGATAGTATAGAAGCATTGTTTGGATGGCTCAAGCTCTATTTGATCGTATCGACGTCGCTACAACGTCGTAGGTGACCTGATGAGGCCATCTGAGACGACCGCAAGCTCTACTCTCTAGCACCATATCGTATCTCACGCTGTGAATATGGCAATCTATTGCTTCTGATGACTTATCATAGCTGGCCATGATAGTATAGAAGCATCTTTTACACGGCTCAAGCTCTTTTGATCGTATCGGCGTCGCTACAACGTCGTAGGTGACCTGATGAGGCATCTGAGACGGACGCGCAAGCATTACTCTGTCGCACCATATCGTATCTCACGCTGTGAATATGGCAATCTACTGCTTCTGATGACCCTATCATAGCTGGCCATGATAGTATAGAAGCATCGTTTGCACGGCTCAAGCTCTGATCGTATCGGCGTCGCTACAACGTCGTAGGTGACCTGATGAGGCATCTGAGACGGCCGCAAGCTCTACTCTCTAGCACCATATCGTATCTCACGCTGTGAATATGGACAATCTACTGCTTCTAGTGACCCATTATAGCTGGCCATGATAGTATAGAAGCATCTTTTGCATGGCTCAAGCTCTTTTTGATCGTATCGGCGTCGCTACAAACGTCGTAGGTGACCTGATGAGGCATCTGAGACGACCGCAAGCTCTACTCTCTAGCACCATATCGTATCTCACGCTGTGAATATGGCAATCTACTGCTTCTGATGACTCATATAGCTGGCCATGATAGTATAGAAGCATCTTTTGCACGGCTCAAGCTCTTTTTGATCGTATCGGCGTCGCTACAACGTCGTAGGTGACCTGATGAGGCATCTGAGGACGGCCGCAAGCTCTACTCTCTAGCACCATATCGTATCTCACGCTGTGAATATGGCAATCTACTGCTTCTAGATGACCCATCATAGCTGGCCATGATAGTATAGAAGCATCGTTTGCACGGCTCAAGCTCTTTTTGATCGTATCGGCGTCGCTACAACGTCGTAGGTGACCTGATGAGGCATCTGAGACGACGCCGCAAGCATTACTCTGTCGCACCATATCGTATCTCACGCTGTGAATATGGCAATCTACTGCTTCTGATGACCCATTATAGCTGGCCATGATAGTATAGAAGCATCTGTTTGCACGGCTCAAGCTCTTTTTGATCGTATCGGCGTCGCTACAACGTCGTAGGTGACCTGATGAGGCATCTGAGACGGCCGCAAGCTCTACTCTCTAGCACCATATCGTATCTCACGCTGTGAATATGGCAATCTACTGCTTCTAGTGACCCATTATAGCTGGCCATGATAGTATAGAAGCATCGTTTGCACGGCTCAAGCTCTGTTTGATCGTATCGGCGTCGCTACAACGTCGTAGGTGACCTGATGAGGCATCTGAGACGGCCGCCAGCTCTACTCTCTAGCACCATATCGTATCTCACGCTGTGAATATGGCAATCTACTGCTTCTGATGACCCATCATAGTTGGCCATGATAGTATAGAAGCATCGTTTGCATGGCTCAAGCTCTTTTTGATCGTATCGACGTCGCTGCAACGTCGTAGGTGACCTGATGAGGTATCATTATAGCTGGATATGATAGTATAGAAGTATCTTTTGCATGGCTCAAGCTCTTTTTGACCGTATCGGCTTCGCTACAACGGCGTAGGTGACCTGATGAGGCCATCTGAGACGGCCGCAAGCTCTACTCTCTAGCACCATATCGTATCTCACGCTGTGAATATGGCAATCTATTGCTTCTGATGACTTATCATAGCTGGCCATGATAGTATAGAAGCATCGTTTGCACGGCTCAAGCATTTTTGGATCGTATCGGCGTCGCTACAACGTCGTAGGTGACCTGATGAGGCATCTGAGACGAGCCGCCAGCTCTACTCTCTAGCACCATATCGTATCTCACGCTGTGAATATGACAATCAACTGCTTCTAGTGGCCCATTATAGTTGGCCATGATAGTATAGAAGCATCGTTTGCACGGCTCAAGCATTGTTTGGTCGTATCGGCGTCGCTACAACGTCGTAGGTGACCTGATGAGGCATCTGAGACGGCCGCCAGCTCTACTCTCTAGCACCATATCGTATCTCACGCTGTGAATATGACAATCAACTGCTTCTAGTGACCCATTATAGTTGGCCATGATAGTATAGAAGCATCGTTTGCACGGCTCAAGCATTGTTTGGTCGTATCGGCGTCGCTACAACGTCGTAGGTGACCTGATGAGGCATCTGAGACGACCGCCAGCTCTACTCTCTAGCACCATATCGTATCTCACGCTGTGAATATGACAATCAACTGCTTCTAGTGACCCATTATAGTTGGCCATGATAGTATAGAAGCATCTTTGCACGGCTCAAGCATTGTTTGGTCGTATCGGCGTCGCTACAACGTCGTAGGTGACCTGATGAGGCATCTGAGACGAGCCGCCAGCTCTACTCTCTAGCACCATATCGTATCTCACGCTGTGAATATGACAATCAACTGCTTCTAGTGGACCCATTATAGTTGGCCATGATAGTATAGAAGCATCTTTTGCACGGCTCAAGCATTTTTGGTCGTATCGGCGTCGCTACAACGTCGTAGGTGACCTGATGAGGCATCTGAGACGACCGCCAGCTCTACTCTCTAGCACCATATCGTATCTCACGCTGTGAATATGACAATCAACTGCTTCTAGTGGCCCATTATAGTTGGCCATGATAGTATAGAAGCATCTTCTGCACGGCTCAAGCATTGTTTGGTTGTATCGGCGTCGCTACAACGTCGTAGGTTATCCGATGAGGCATCTGAGACGACCGCCAGCTCTACTCTCTAGCACCATATCGTATCTCACGCTGTGAATATGACAATCAACTGCTTCTAGTGACCCATCATTGTTGGCCATGATAGTATAGAAGCATCGTTTGCACGGCTCAAGCATTGTTTGGTCGTATCGGCGTCGCTACAACGTCGTAGGTGACCTGATGAGGCATCTGAGACGACCGCCAGCTCTACTCTCTAGCACCATATCGTATCTCACGCTGTGAATATGGACAATCAACTGCTTCTAGTGGCCCATTATAGTTGGCCATGATAGTATAGAAGCATCTTTTGCACGGCTCAAGCATTGTTTGGTCGTATCGGCGTCGCTACAAACGTCGTAGGTGACCTGATGAGGCATCTGAGACGACCGCCAGCTCTACTCTCTAGCACCATATCGTATCTCACGCTGTGAATATGACAATCAACTGCTTCTAGTGACCATTATAGTTGGCCATGATAGTATAGAAGCATCTTCTGCACGGCTCAAGCATTGTTTGGTCGTATCGGCGTCGCTACAACGTCGTAGGTGACCTGATGAGGCATCTGAGACGACCGCCAGCTCTACTCTCTAGCACCATATCGTATCTCACGCTGTGAATATGGCAATCTACTGCTTCTGATGACTTATCATAGCTGGCCATGATAGTATAGAAGCATTGTTTGCATGGCTCAAGCTCTTATTGATCGTATCGGCGTCGCTGCAACGTCGTAGGTGACCTGATTTGGTTTAAGTTTAATTCCACTTCTTCTCTTCTTCGATGAAGACTTGTTATTATTTCTTACAGTGTTTTATTCCATTTTATTATTAGACGTTTAGTGAATGAATATTTTAACGTCTATGATTGATCTGATTTCATTGCTTTACTTCTACAGTGATGTATTGGCACTGGTGTCATGTCCAAGGCCAGCGGCGCAAAGATCGTGGCTAATAACTGATGTGAGTGTAATAACATTTTGGCTTCCTTGGACAAGTAGGGTTGTATTGACATCGTGGATAAGCTATCTTCTCAACACATCAGTGCTGAATTCAACAATTATGGTAAAATCCACGCGATGCCACCACGTTGTAGATATTGAGTACAATAAACAAGAAGTTGCATTTATTCATTCAGCGTTAATGTGTCATGAAGAGGGAGGCTTGAAAAAAGTTGATTGTAATGTAGTGATCCACCGAACAAATAATATTCCCAAGACTTTTACTGAGTCGACTTAAATTCAGCTGTGTCGAAAACACAACATACATATCTGCGTACAATAGACGTTGTAGACTACGAATATAATGAATATCTAGTGTAGTAGTATAATACATGCGTTGAGCTACGGCATGAAAGACGACTGTGACTGAGAAGATCTTCCGATCATTCTCTGCACTGCTCAGTAGTAATACTTTTAATTGTCCTCTATCTTACTGTTTAATGCTTCATTTGCTTCTGGTAGAAAGCAAGCTCGGCACCCTCAAGGATCTGTCCGTCGCATCGGCCGGATTGTCCAGGCCTTGAGGTGATCTTGGCCAACAAACGTCCACTGGCCATCTGGCTGTCAATGACTTCCTCCAAGGTTCGGCCCTTTTGCCTGGCAGCAAGCTTGCGCTTGACGTGCTCGCTCTGCTTGGTCTCTTCAGAGTCGGCTTCAGCGGGTCCCTTTCCTTGGCCAATCTTAACACCGTAGTGAGATTCATACCATGACTTGAAAGGGTGCGCATCGATAAGAACGATGGCTCCCTTCACAAGGGTCTTGGTACGGACCAACTCGTTATTGGAGGCATTGTACTTAACATCCAAAACACGAACCTTACGGGTGCAGACCTCGGTACCCCAGGAGAAGTTACCAGAGTCAAGACGCAAGGCACGGAATTTTTTGTTACCTCCGCGAGTACGGACGGTGGTAATGCGCTTTTCACCAATCTTGGTCATGGCGCCGGGTCGGCCCATCTCGAACTTTCTCTTCTTGCGGAACTGAGAACGACGTCCTCCCGTCTCGCGACGCTTGTGCATGCCTTCACGTGTGATTCCCTGTTAATTGGAGATGTGGATAGATAAATGGTTAGCAATTAACTTCGAGGAAATATAGATCATATCATGTGATCATGTGTAGGCAGAAACGGCCAACGGCGGCATCACCACGACTGCGTTCAGCAAATTCTAATGGTAACCGCAAAAACGCCCACTGCCTTTTCTTTCAAGCTCTCTTCCTGAGTGGTTAAGGAGAGTAATTAGACATGAGCATCAAATCACCCAAATGATCGCCACTGACGGAAGACCGCCTAGGCTATCGATTGAGCGACGCTCTTCCCTATCACACCCGCATCTCTTGGTTATAACTCCACTGCTATTCCGTATCGGTTGTCCTTACCATGATGTATATTTATTTTGTCTACGACGAGTACTGAACGAGGCTTTGTTAGCAAGGTGATAGTGTCAAAAGCGGTGGAGGTTGAAAAAAGGTGATGAGTTGCGAGCGTCGTCCGTACATCTACGGGAGGAATTAGTACAATGGGTTTTGCCAAGTAAGGAGGTAAGGAAAGAGAAGGAAGAAAGAGGGGATCAGAGAGGGGGAAGGGGAGAACACATAAGCAAGAAACGAGAGGGACAGCTGACAGCTGGTCAACTCGCGTTGGTAAAACAAACAGTTTGGCAACACGTAGTGGAAGTCGAGACTTGTGTAGTAGCTCGACGTATTAGCAGTACTCTATTCGTTATCTCTATCTGAATAAGAGTATCATTGCAAAGGTTGTAAATTGGAGGCAGGAGAACCCAATGCTTGGTCCTAACAATAAACTTCCATTGGGAGACATTGCAGATGAAGAGTCTTTAGTATTCGATGTAGTAGTGCCACTACTCCCAGTATTCTCTGTTGGAAAAGAGGCATCATCGAAGCCTGCGTGGCCATTGCTGTCCGGGACAGGATTGGTAGCCATAGTTGGTGTGGGAGCAGGATTAAATGCCAAGGTCCCAAGAGGAGCAGGAGGTGGATTCGACGAGGCTACCAGCGCACCACTAGCATTGATTTGAAATACATACGACTCATCTCTCTCATATTTTGCGCCTGAAATAATCTGGTTGTTTGCATTCACAGACTCTCCAAGGTACAATGCGTATGACCCCATACCATGTGCGCAACAAAGACCATTGCCTTCATTGTCATATATCAACAATTCGTATTCTTGCAGCCCTCTCCTCAGCCCCATAAATTGGTATTGTTTCTCTTATTGATTCGTTTGGTTCAGAATAGAACCCGAACCAACGAAAGCCAAGCTGTAAATTGTCCTCCTTATTAGTCACAAATCCAAGCAAACTGTGTAGGGTTGCTATCAAATTTAACGTCCAGCGTGAGCACATTTGCAGGGTTATCACCAGCGTAAAAGCCATGAGATACTGAATCCTGCGATTTGCTTGAAAATCCAGGTTCTAGAACCAGCAAGTCTGCTCTGGCAGTGCTTTGTCCTTTGTACACAGCCATGACACCTTGGAAGCCATCTCGATCTCGATCATAAATTACGAGTCTATAAAATTTTTCAGGCTCGACAATTTCCTTTTCCAATATTTCCGTCTGTTGTTGATTATAGTATCCCATCGGACGACTTGCAACGATTTTGTTGTCAGGAACAGTTCTAAGCTCCCATCCAGTATCCTCTGGAGTTGTATCTGTTCTTATGTAGAAAGTTAGCATACCAGGTGATGATGACGATGGTGGCGCAGGTGAAGGAACAACCGCGATGGGAACGTTAAGGGTGTTGCAAGAGAGGTATGCTGGAGCTGCTTTGCTGCTTTTGCATATAGTCTCGCGCAGCCAAGGGAAGATTTCGCTCATTCGACTATACACTCCAGGAAACTATCATCACATTGAAACCGCAGAAATTAGAGACACAATACTCAATTCTCAAACACATGTCATATCTCTCAAAATAGATTGTAACTCACAGTTGGGATCGGCGCATCCATATCCCCAGCTAACCAACCCCACTAACACATCGTCCTCTCCAGTTGGATGCGATCCTGTTCGAACAAGAGCCCCACCCGAATCACCCTGACAGGCATCGGACACAGTTCCAATGTGATCTTTGGCACAAAGCATATTATCAGTAAGCTCGTTATTATAAGATGCCTCTTGATATCCCGAATTAGTTTTGATAATGCCCTTGCTTTTTTCACATTCAATGTTTGGCACATACCACACTTTTGCTTCTCGGAGTTCATCGGAGACTTCTTTCACCGTCGGATGATCGTCAATATCACCCCACCCCACCACCGAAAGCTCCTCCTTATCAACTGGCACATTTGGATCATTATTGATGCGAATGATAGGATGCATACTCTGCTTTTCCAAAATCAAAAGAGCCACATCATTGTCCACAACAACCTTGTCAAACTCTGGATGAACAATTTTGCTTATAACATTCATCTCTTCATAATCATAATCTAGTGGATCATCAAGGTCATATCTGCCAAGTGTTATAAGCGGGGAATTTTCTGCGCAATGTGCGGCTGTGATAACTATGTCAGCTGCAACCAGAGCTCCTCCACAATAATGCTTTTCGAAGAGCTGCAGGGATGCAGTGTATGGATATCTTATTTCCGGAGCGGAATATCCGTTTATAATTCGTAGGTCTTTGGTTATGTTGCCAAAGACGCGTGCTCGTTTTGTTGTAACGTGGTCTATATATTCGATATCACTTTGACTATTTCTTTGGTCATCGCGGAGGCTGCTTGCCGACGACAACGATAGTATTATAGCAAATGCGAATACGGCCCTTTTTGGATCACATCGGCAAAGCATGATGAAATATTGTAGTCAGCGCTCCCCCTGTTTCCTCTCGACAACTGCCACCATGAGTAATTCATAATCCGTCAACGTTCAACGTTCGTGTCCAAGCTGGGCTGTTTGAGTTTTGACTTTTGACGGGATCGATTTGCTATTTGCTCTGTACTACATAAGTAGGAATTAGTAATAAAACTTTGTAAAAGTGTCACAACGCCTCTCAACGGTCCTCAAACTACACCGTAGAAATGCAATGCCGTGTTCTGCTATGGAAGTTATTGTTGTGACGAACGACACGTTGCTGGATGGCCGCCCGAAGCAAGAAGCAATGTTGTAGAGAGAAACAATCAACATATAATCAGAGAGGTACTTAAGCTTGTAAACTGTAGATGGGGTAGATGGACGACACAGTTTTTCAACGTGGATTAGTAGATGTTATTTGCTTAAACGAGTAGAATAAGGAGAGATTAGTAGAAGTAATTCAAAACCAGCAGAACAAAGCAGAATGAGAGATACCATCGCATGGTTCATATCTGTTGTGTCCCTCGCCGTATTCTGCCTCCCGATTCTCATCGGGTCAGGGTATGCTCGAGGTTGGAACGTTTCTCTCACAACTGGCACTTTTCAGTTCTACAACGTCTACAACGCCAATCGGTTCTGGCCAGAGCCCAACTCCTATGAACAAAATGCCGGCATAGACGCCAAAATACCTGGGAGAGATTTTGCTACGGCGTCGTCAACATGGTATTATTGGAAGTTGAGGCCGGTGGGTGTTGATTACTGCCAACCTGGAGAGTGAGTATTCGTTGCCTTCTCATTGTCCTCCGGTTGTTTACCCGACAATTTCTAATCTCCTCTACAGTTTTGATCCTGTAACAGAGCCATACGTCTTATCATGTGATGTTCCTCAATCAACTGCTGGGACAAAGGCTTTTGTTTGGTCATGTTATCTGATACATCAAGTAGTCATTTGGGCTATTATATTCAAGGCTCAAAGAATCCACAAAGATGACACTCAATATCACTTGCAATTGAAGTGGTACAATGGCGTCAGCTTCCTTGCCAACGCTCTCTTTTATGTTTTGCACTTGATTCAAACACACACAACCTATGATGCTACAGCTCAGGATGTTACAGAGGCTTCGTCACAGGCAAGTGTTATCCTTCTTTTGGTCATGGTTTTATTGATGGAGTACAAATCGAGAGGACTGTTCCTTGGTTGGCCGGCCAGCACTGATCCAGCAAATATCTGTTGTCGTCGGTGCAATAGCAACTGTTCGTGGAGACTACCATCTTCACCAGTTGAATTGGTCCGTAAGTATCACGATATGCCTTCTCTTGGGCAACGATTTATACGCTCTGGTATCATCCAATGGAATCAACAGCTGCTCACGTTACTGGATTTATGCATGTTTGGAATACTTTTGTACAACAATCACTGATCTTCACTCCAATGCATTTGAACAAGTACTGGAGAATGACTCTTGAGGTATGGGTGGCTATTCACGGTGCTATCACTGCTGCACAGGGTCAACACATGTCAGGAACGTTTATGTTTGGGTTTATCTGGATGGCTGTCTTTACTCAGATTCATGGATTGCCTTTTTTTGGCATTCGTTGAGAAGTCAAATGAGACGTGTACAGATGAAGGCGAAAACACGGAGAGAAACAATCCCTCGCATTTGGATACATTCTACCAGTTTGTACCTTCCTCTCGCTGGAAAAGATGGAGTCTGAGGCTTGTCGCTCCCATTCTGTACTTTATTGTTGTGATTGCATCATTTCAAACGTGGCTGAGGGTAGCTGATCAGAGCCTTGGTGTGCAAATGAGTGGTATCATTAGGATCCCATTGATTTTGTACTTAATGGTCTTGTTCCTTGCTATCATTTGTTGGGGGATGTTGGCAGCTAGCAATGCAACATGCATGTGCGGTAAAGAAAGGAAACAGATATGGAAAACGAAGAGGAGGACACACCAACAAATGCGATCGATACATCCGCTGGTACAGAGATTATACGCAGGAGAGGTGTAGGAGCTGGTCCTGGAAAGGTCCTTGCAGCTCTGTTTTTCGCATACGGCGGTATGGGTAGCTGTCTTGTTGTGTTCGAGTCTTTCCATGTGCAAATGAATCTATTAGTTCAAATGATTCTTCTCGTGGGAATCTTTGCGGTCCTTGCTCTATTTGTCATGGTTGTAATGGAAGAGGATATGAGGCGTGTAGAACTGGGACCTCCGCAGCTTCCAAAAGATAAAGAATCTGCTTCAGACACTTCAGATTCTGTCAAGGAAATGATAGAGAGGACTTAACGACTAGGAAATGATACATTTTACATTTATGATACCTCTTTAACCTTGATAGAACAAGTTGCTTACTCATTCCTTTCCTTCTTCCAGACTTGGATCAAAGTCTTTGCCCTCTGTCAAGTCGTTCAATGCCTGATCAAGTCGTACTGAAGGAAGTTTGGATGCTGCTACCGCACCATATCTAACGCCATTTCGAAATAGTACGAATGATGGAACTGAAACAATTCCCAATTGCCTCCCAAGAGCCTTTCCTGTTGCTCCTGTAGCATCTGCCTTGGCAAACATCAACTCATCACTGCCACGTTCTCTGGCAAGTTTTGTGAATACTGGATTGATGCCCTTGCACGTACGACATGATCTCATTGCAACAAATACGACACAATCTTTTTGTTTGGAAACGACCTCTTGAGCTAACCCATCCACACCAGCGATTTGCATCACATAGGGGTTCGTTTGATCTATCAATACCTGCTTTGTCGTTTCAGTATCATCCATCCCTCCTCCCACTTCGCTACCGACACGAATACGTGTTTGCATTCGTTCTTGTTCTCTACGGAATTGTTCGTCTAAGTCTTCTTCCTCTTCGGCTGGCATACCAAATCGAATACCCATCCCAGACGAGTCTCGTGGCCAACTAGTCTCTTCCCAGAAGTCTTTTAATGCCCACCCGCGAGAAACTGTTGGATTGTTACTCTTGATGGAGAAGAGGACATTACTGTCTAAAAGTGTTTGGAGCGTAGCTGAGCCAAATCCAAGTGAGGGGACTAATGATGCACACCTGGCAAGAGAAATGGATTCCATTTTCTTCACGTGATCATTCGCTTTGCCTGGTCCCCACAGTACACCTTCATTCTTCACAATCTGCTGTGATTGAGTCAATGTTGAAATGTACTTGTTGCATTGATGCTTCGATTGGAGTAATTTCAGAACAGTCGATCCTCCATACGGATTATCCTCAGTAATGAGCATTCCCTTTCGCTCATTGGATATCGTATCGATTAACGAGTCAAACTCTCCAACCGCAGTAGAGAAACCAACCTCTTCATAATCATCATTCAAATCCGAAGGCTTCATGACATAAACTCCATCATTCTTCGCCCTGGGACTTCCAGTACTCACAAGTGACACCTCAATCCCCAGCGTTGCCAAGCCATCTGCCACAAAGCACGCATAATCGTTCCCACCCACAACAACCGCCTTACCAGTATAGAATACATCATTGGAGTTGTCACTACCACCAACTCCACCTACTTTCGGAATGGCACAATGGATGCCAACAAGTGCAGCTGCCGCTGTCGATAAAGCATCTGCCTCGGAAACTTTCTGTGGAATTGTGGCTATTGTGTGTGCGTAGACGTCTACATCTCCCATTGACACGGTTTCGTAGTTGGCATCATTATCATTAGTATTAGTTGGTACGGCAACTATGCGTTGGGATGGATCTTCTTGTGTAGATCCAGTAACGAGAGTGAGTGAGCCAACTTTCGTTGCTGCGGTACTGCCGGTTGATTCGCCAGTATTACCATGGAGAAGAAATGATTCTAGTTCTCCGCCGTCAAAGATGAATGTTCGTCTTTGAGATACTGCTTGTAGGGATGTTGGGAAGGAGCGTCGAAGTGAAGATGTTTGCAAAGCTTTTGTGGCAATTGGGAGGAGGAGCACAAGATGTGCCAGCAAGCTGCCCATCATTTTTCTTATTGATGTTATCATGTTGTTGGCAAAAGAGCAGTTGTATCGAATAAGTGACGGTGAGCTCCTCAACGTACCACAAGCAGGTTGACTTGACGGCATGGATCTTCCAGCTTCCGGATGTGTGATCGTGAGGAACAGATGGGAAATCAAGATTGATTTTGACACTTCAAGCAGAGATGTAAGTGTCTCACTGTTATGCTATTTTCGCACTAATGAGCTAATTTCTCCATTGGTATCGCCAATTTCCCTCCGACCTCCTCTGGCTAACTAACTTGTCGTGGCTGAAGTAGGTATGTAGTGCAGTAGTGGTGGTGGCAACAGCGGCAGCAGTAGGCCAGCGCAGCTGACAAGAGTACCAAACAACAATGATCGACTTACTTAGCGTCTTCTCGAGGGCATTCGGCGGTAGCTGCGGGAGCGCTACTGGTCACCATGATCGGGTGACTCATCATCAATCCAAACGAGTCAAGTCCCCAATATTAAAGAATGGGACCAGCACCAAACCATCATCTCCACGGCGTACAGTTGTCCGGTTTGCTGAAAGTAGAGATGATACTACTAGCAGTTTCAAAAAGACGACGTCATTAATTGATATGATGGCTTCGGCTAGTGATGATAGTGGATACAGAGACTCTGCCGTGGGGAGTAGAGAGATGTTATTGCAAGATGACAATCCTCTTGCAATAATGGAGCGTCGGAACGCACCCAACAATATTTCGGATGACAATGATCACAGTAGCGAGGAGGTAACCGAAGGCGTAAGTTTCGAATCACATATATCAAACTTACAACAACGCTTGGGAAATATTGACAATGCACGTAAACGTGGTCTGGAACAGATAGGGAAATTTCTCCCTTCCTTGTCATTTGAACGTCAGGAAGATGACAATAACCACAACAGTAGAAGAACGAGCGAGTCTTCTGATCGTCCAAAGCTACTAGAGACGTTAGAAAGGACCAGATTTATAGAGTCATGTCCACAGTGTTCAGAACAATTGAGATATTCGTACATCTCGTCACCTAGAGACCTAGTTGATATAAATGAAGGGAGAGACTCACCGAACACAAAGCTGCGGAACATGATGCCTCCATACTGCGATGAATGTCAAGCACACTTATTATTTGATCACAGGAAAACAAAGAAACAGATGATTGAAAACTTGGAGCGGTGGCTAGAGATGAACTTGAATGAGCAAACGAAGGGCAAGATAATATTCATCAGTGCTTCTCCTTCCGGTGGCTGTGATGAAAAAAGTCCCCGTGTGTTGCTTGAATTCACTCCCAAAGCGTCAAAACGTGGTTCAGTCTCGTTTTCATTTGATGATGTTGATGTCAATCCTCTGTTTACTGCGTCATCATTGACAGAGGAAATAGGTCTTCGCAGTAAGGAGATGGAATCAGAAAGGAATGACTGCTTCGATCATCATCCTAACAAACACTTGTTTTCGAGTGATAGCAATATAACCCCTGCAATGGACGATGTAATAGACCAAGCTGAAAAGGACATACAAATTGTCAGCACTGAGTCAGAAGAACAGGCAATATTGCGACAATACTCCGTGTTGAAAGACATGGCAACAGACTCAATCACCAAACATTTGAAGATGCATTACGAGTTGACTAGCGATCTATGTGACCGATGCCAAATGCCAATGATGAAGATGGGTGATAGTTTAGTCTATTGCATAGTATGCCCTGTTATAGATGAGTCTGCGAAGAGAAGTGCAAAGAAGAAAAGGAAGAAGATACAAAAGTTGTATGATCAACACCTGCCAACTCGTCATTATACTTCCACGGTCAGTAGTGGGCTTTCTGAGCAACAAAACGCTAGGCTGACAGCTTTAGAGGAAGGTCTTGGCTTCATTTATTCTCCGAAAAATCAAGACAATGACTTGGCTGTCAGCAGCTGTATGTCGAATGATCATGAGCCATCTACTGCTGAAGAAAGTGGCTCGGTCAACATGCCACTGGCTTGCAATTCACAATCAAGTGATCTAAGCTTCCCTTCGGTACAGCAAAATCAATCACTTCAGCAATTATCGTATTACGATCATGTTGACAACCAGTATTCAGTTGGAATTGAGTATACTTACTCTATCCACCAGCAGAACGTGTCTCGGAGCTGTACAACAGAAGACAGCATATCGAAGAATACAAGTCTATTGTCATCCGCAAGCAATATTGTTTCGCAGACATCAACAGTATCCGAGACACAATGCCCTCGGAACTTACCATCGAATCAAATGATATGGAGCCCAGTCAACAATATCAACGGTTCTGTGCAATTCAGTTTTGATGCGAGCAGCAATGAGTTCGTCGTAGATGAGGAGGAAAAAGATGGGTCATCTTTATTACCCGCGGCGTCTTCGCAGACCCAGCATGATGCATCAGCCAGCGATAGTAATAACATCGTTGAAACTGACGACAGTGAGATAACTCAGGAATTCTCAGTAACAAAGGACCAAGTGCCATCTCCTCAATCTGCGTTAGAATATAGAAAAAAGAATGATAGGAACAAAGCCGCCACGAAAGGAGACGACGACGAACGATCTGTTCAGAATATTGGTACGAAAGTGTCCATGCCAGTAGAAGCAGAGACAATCGAAACAAAAATAGCAAGGTTATCCCATTCTGTGAGGAAATTTACCGAGGAAACGCGTGATGATGGCGAATCTTATCTGGGTAGTAATCGCCAGCAATCCTTTGAGGGGCCTTTGCTGACGCCGCATGTGTTCAACTTACCAGACTGTCATGGTAGAGAAGGTCCAGAAACCGTTCAGGAACACATACCATGTGAAAGAGAAAACCAGCAAAACAGTTCGTGTTTTTGGTCAGACTATGATGCGGATACCCCATTCAAAGTGTGAGAACTTACCTCCTTTATTCCCTCCACCGAATGCGTCTACGCTAGCGGATGGAATAGAACAACGTCTTGATGGCGAGCCAGCGTTAGAAGTGAAAGAGAATGCTATGTCGGAATCACTTACCTATAACATCGAAGAAAAGGCTAGTGCACTATTTCCGCCCCCCGAGAAGCCTCTCTACAGCGATGATGCGGAGAAATGTCGTTTAGATCGTCGAAATGAAGTGAATAGTACAGCTAGAACGCACGCCACAACAACTCTGGAGGGCTTATCTCCGTCTCCACTTGTTGATGATGTGAGAAGAGAGCCAAGCTTGGATCGCAACCAGACCATTCGGGCTATTGATCCTTTACCAGCCCAATTGTCATCCTCTAGATTTGATTATGTAAGAGAGACCTTGCCTGATCCAAATCAATCAGTCATACATGTTCGAGCTGCTGAACCCGATTCTCCTCCGAAACGAATGGATCCTCCTGGGAAGAGGCTCACAAAGACGAAGCCCGGTGAGGGGGAGCAAGTAGATCCTCCAGAATTTGACCCAATTGAGTCTTTGAACACACCCAAGCGTAACAACAGGCACAACAGAGAGCGGAGCGAAACATTCAGTACACCAAAGCGCAACAACGTCGGAATGCCAAACAGAAGACAGAGTCGCTCCTCTCTTCCAACTCTCGATCCAATGCCTGCCCACTACGTCAAGTCGAAACGGCATCATCATGGTTCTCCATTTCGTGAAACAAAGTCAACAGAGCGGGAGTCATCTCCTCGTGGTTCTCCATTTCGTGATGTTGATTCAAGCGAACCCAAGCCAACCAAGCGTGACACAACAACTCATCGCAAACAATCAAAAATTGCTGATGCCCCCCAGCCTACATCTACAGCGGAAAATAACGTGCTTGTGACGATACCATCATGGGTTGATGAAGAAATTGTTAACTCACCGTTAAAGCCTGCTCCTTCTGGAGACTCTTCAGTTGACAAACTCATCCAACAGATAGACGACATTGAGGCTGACTTTGGGTCGATAATGGCTTCGATACCAGAGTCAAGCGCAAGTGCACTGGAAACAACGGAGAGGGGAGGTGAGCTGAAGCCTTCTCCACGTACTACCAACAATAAGACAAAGGATCAACAAGACAATAGAGAAGCCGTTAGTCCGATTGCATTGATTGAGATCAAGCGGGATGATGACTCTGATAAGCACAAGAGTCTTGACCGACCCAACAACAGAACGCAAGCAATAAGCAGCTTCGACAGCGATGTGTCAGACGATAGTGTTTTGACAAGTCTAGCACAAAAAATACGCCATGTTCATGATCAAATTGACCAAATAGATTCATCAGACGAGTCAGATGATGATGAATCTATTGCAGCTGCTGATTCTCAAGAGGAGATGCTACAGCTCCTCGATAGACTCAACAACGCTGCTGAGTCCCTTCGAACCTTCGCTGACTTTCAAAACTGAAATGAATGTCATAAACATACTTAATTGTAACAACTAATGTACCCATCTTTCATATAAGTAAAGTTGTCTATTAATTTATTTTTGCGTACCGCAATATTATTGCCATCTTCAGGTTATTTAAGCCTCGTAATCCTGTCTTCTATGGTCTATGTTTCATGTGGAGAAGTTGATAGGCTTACTTATTTACCAAATCCAGCCTTTTTCGCTGTATCAAGTGTCTCCTCTTTGAACTTAATTCCAACCTTTATCCATCCCAAGAATACCACTGCTTCTGTTGTAGACATACCGAACATCTCGGCGAACTTTGGTGCTGATACTCCTTCATTTGCACCCGTGTCTGCCAACATGTTTGCTATTTTCTCGGCATTCTCGGGTGTTGATAAGCCATATTTTGTTCTGATTTTATCAAACTCTTTTTTGTGAATTTCATGAGAGTCTGCTTGGGCAATGTCTGCGGCTATTGCTTTACACTTCGCTTTGTGTGATTTCCAATCTGATACTGTCAACAGTCATGACGTTGTAGAGAATTCATTGTTAGCAGTATGTTTCGACATCAGTGATGGCAAAGCCATCAATGGTTTAGTGCAAAAATAATATCGCCTCAATCTATACCACCAACACCACTGGTAAGATGTTGGCAGTTCAAACAAGAGAGCATCAATGTATCCCCTGCAAACCGATCATATCATGGAGAAAGATATTGCCGGCTCAATTATATGGGGAGATCAAACATACACATAGGAAATTAGAACAGGTCCATCACGCTCACCTTGACAATCTCTACCACAGTACCACACAGATTTACATGACACGCATCTCTTTGATGCAGATGTCGCTCCACATGCAGCACATTGATGATTATCAGTTGACATGATGATGGGGGTTGTTTGCTGGCTAATATGATTTCGTCGCAACCACAGTCGCTTTTGAGATTTGTATTGATGTTTTGAAAAAGAAAAAAGAAAGGAGGGGCAGGGCGGGGCAGGTCAGACGAGGAGAAGAAGAAGAGGGAAGAGGTTCTGGATTCATCTCATTGTCGGTATTGTTTGCGTTTTCCTTGTCTTCCATAACGACTGGTCGTGGGCCTCTATCACAACTGAGGCACACAGGAAGACAAAACGCATCCACTCTCCCTTCCACCTGCATCGATTTCTGATCGCATTTGATGGCATGTTTCAACGATTCTCTGATCTCAATTGGAAGCTTGATGTCTGCTTGGTTAGATGTAGATGTAGATGTAGATCTAGTACTACGATTACAAAACTGCTCATTGCGGACATTTTGGGCACTTGCTGATTTCTGTTGGATGTACGCAAGTTTCCTCTGAGCTGGGGAATATGTTGCGTCATGTTGCTTGGAGTTTCCTCTGAGCTGGGGAGTAATAGAGTTTCCTCTGAGCTTTGATATAATCCCTTTTTCGTTGGTAGTTTTGTTTGTTGATTTCTTTTCTTGACTTCATCTCCGAGTTAAAAGTCCAAAGATTGCTCTCTGAAAAATTATGAGATGATCGATTGAGTAGAGCTTTGAGTTCTTCGAGAGATGTCGTGCGACCAGAGGACCTTGCGGCAAGCTTCCTTGCGCAAGCTTTGGTTGAGTTTCACACGTAACATGTCACACACCCTCTCTGCTCACTCCCCTCTTCTGCACGGTGTACCCTTACAGTAGTACCCTTACATGCTATGTACTAGTCTGAAAACAACAAGATGCAAAATTCCAGCGGGCCCACCTCTTCCCTTCAACTCAAAGAACACTGCAGCCCTCACTTCTCCGAAGCTTGGACACTTATCTGAGGACGCGACTGAGGTGATAGTGAATGAAGCGGTTGGCTAGCTGGATCTTAAGTGTGGGGTTTAGTACAGTCATTTAATTCTATAACAGCAAGCGCCTAGGGGTGCACGAGCACTGCCCGAGGACTTGATAGTCCGTTCGTCAGGAAAGACATGTAATGCCCAAAGACCAAGTTACACACACACACACACACACACACATCTACATTGAAAGCTGTTAAAAGAGCAAAATAGAGTTGGGCCAATTACACACGTCACCTCATTTTTACCCAGACACAATCCATGCTTTGACCTGTAATTTCTACCCATTCGTTTGTATCTCTATCAATTCTTGGCACAAAACTGTTTTCTGTGCATTTTGCTACTGGAAGATATCTCTCCACCAACTCAGTTTCTTCAAAATTGTAGTTCATATTCACAATGGCAAGTAATCCTCCATCCTTTAGTACAGCATCTAATGACTCAAGTGACTTCTTGTATTGTGAGAATGGAAAGTGAGCAAGAACTTGACCCAATGGTTTCCTTCCATTGTAGAAGCAAAGCACACTATTTGCAAAGATGACATCATACTTTCCATGAACAGAAAGATGAGTTTTTTCCCCGTGGAAGAAGGTTACATTCCTTTGACTCTGAGAACCAAGTTTATTCACTTTTGATCTCGCTGAATCTAGAGTGTTTTCATCGATATCAACCCCGTAAATACTAACATGCTGATACTTTGTATCGTTGAAATAGAGAGTTGCCAAAGAAATGGCTTCTTCGCCGGTAGATGATCCAAATGAGAGTAATTTCAAGTCACCAAATGTCGTGTTCCACTTGCTGTCAACATAATTCTTCACAAACAAATATTCATCAGGATAACGATTCATGGAAGTTCCGTGAGAGACTTGCATCTGGCTATGTCCCTCCTTCGTATTGTGATGTGGCTGTAGATCTGTGGTATTTGAAATTAAATCTTTGAGACTTCCACCTTTCAGGTCCGGACCCAATATATTATTAATATCTACTGCGTACATTCTTTCCTCCTTCTTATTTTTATTTGTTGTTGGTGTATATAGGATGCCTTGTTGCAGCAACATCATACATACTGCTAGGGTGATGAAGAACACCACAATCCTCCTAATGTGGCGGTGCTGGCGGTGACGGGAGGAAATGCTGACTACTACCATTGTGAAAGACTGTGCTTGCAGGCACTGTTGATGTTGCAAGAGGCAGTAGCGGTGTGGTCAGGGGTTAATATGTATCTTAGGGGTAAACAATAGAATGCAAAAAGAGGTGCCCTCTTTTCGCTCTAGATAATTTCAATGATAATTTACATATTTAAGGGGTGCCCCCTTTCATCCCATGGCATGTTGTTCATCACATCCAAAAAGGTCTTCACCATGGTGAGATTACTAGTAAAAATGAGGTCAATAACTAAGGCTCCCAAAATCAGGGGCTCAGCGGATCCATGCTATCATATGGTTTGGATGGATGGATCCGCTGAGGCCCTGATTCTAGGGGCCTTAGTTATTGAGTATTTGACCATGGTCACTACTCATTTTCCGGACGATGACATGTGCCGATGCAAAAGAGGTGGTGTGTAACGACGTCTGCGTAGTATTACCACCGCCACCGCCCTCCATCCTTCGTTGATGATATAGTCAAAGGGTTCCGCCGCTTGTTGCAGCTGCCAATGCCACTTAACACCCCCTAACCACACAATGAAAATACACTCGCAAAGAATATTAAATTATCATACATCAAACGACGCATCAAATAGGCTACATCTTATATATTTAATCCATCCAACCGACCTGTCGCTTACTTTATACCATATTCTAAAGGATGGGCTAGTTCATACCCGCCCATAGATCAATTGGATACGAATAAATAGAAATATTCTGTGTAGGAAATGTAGCTCATGCTTCCTTTATCAATTTGTAATATTTTGAAGTAAAGATAGAAGTAGAACTTAAACCCTTCCACCAACTACGTCAATAGAGTATCGTAAACCGATTAGTATCTTTGCATCAGATGTAAGTTATGTGTGGATGACACTGTATGCAATGATAGTAGCGGCTACCATGGTGGGTATGTTTGATTTTTGCAAAATGGCAAAAAGTGGGCTGGAGAAGAGACAAATAGGCAAAAAGAGAAAAGAGGCTGATGAACGACATGCCACACTTTTTTCATTCTATTGTTTACCCCTAAGATACATATTAACCCCTGTCGTAACGAGCCCACCGAAGCAGGCACAGGCGGCATAGCATGTGGCATTCAAGTGCCAAACTTTTGCCGCCTCTTTTGTATTTGCAGAACTTCAAGAACTTGATTGAGAATTGAAAAGAAGGTGTTGTGTTGTGGCTGCACCATGCAGCCATAGCTCAGAGAGCCTAACCCAATGCATGAAGCATTAGTAATAGATATTTTTTAAGCCACCCTCGGCACTCTGTCAGAACCACCGGCCATGGCGACTGCCGGTGCCCCTAACATCGCGCCTGCGGGAGCGAGTAGTGACCCCATCCTTGATTATGTGCAGAATAATGCTAATGACGTCCTGAAAAACAATCTGACATTGAAGCCCTATGAAATGGATGCCACTGGTGCACAAGCTACTGTGCAGCCAGCATCACTCCGCGAGAAACTCACCCAAGAGTTCCTCAATGGCATCATGAACGGGTTGGGTATGTTGGATGATCAAGGTAGACTATACCTTTTCTTTGCACCTACAACTGTCACTCTGTCTGTGATTGGTCTTCACAATCACCCGGACGAAGGAAAGTTTGTCGGGTTCCTCGGTGACCTCCTAAATGGAGTCCACTTTGATTACTTCATCAAGACCCAAAACCCTTGTCCATTCCAACCAATCGGCAACACCATCCTCTGTCTTGCTGCTGACGACATCCATGTGCAAGCCCAACAGCATAACGGCCAAGCTCGCTTCACGGTTGGCCCCCATCAAGCTAACGACGCCGGAGTCACCTTAACACATTCTAGGAAGCTCTTCAAGATCCCCTTCACCCTTCTTCAACAGTTCATGGCTATCCCAGACGGTGCCGACATTGCACTCTACTTTTGGGTAACAATTTTCCCCCTCATTAAGGCAGAAAACATGGAAACAGAAATGAAGTCACTCATCGACTATTTCAGAGTAGCCGCCACTTTGGAGAATGCTACTAGTACGAGCAGCTTGGTATGGAACAATGCAAATGCTATGCCCACACCCATTGGCAGAAATGCCAGTGTCATCGAGTGTCGCACATCCCAGTTGAAGCGTTCCTTCCCCGACATTTTCGTTGACAGGGCCGCCGCAAGTCAAGTCCAGCAGATGGGAGCAATGGCAGCAGCCCAGGACCGACAAAACGCTGTTGCTCAGGAGCAGTTGAACTTCATGAAAAATCAGAAGGCAGCGGAGAAGCTAAATAAGATCCTTAAGGTCACTCATGGAGCTCCCCAGTTGGATCTCATCTGCCGCATGCTATTGAAGGCCAACTTGCAGGATCTACCGAAATTATGGAGGGACTTATTCGATGCGAAGGACACAACAGCTAGAGACGATATCCTGAACCGTGCGTTGAGGGAGACTGCTTTCCAAGAACGTCTCGAGGTGCCCCACATCATGCCGGGGACAGCGGATAAACTGCTCCAGGCTTATTGGCATATGGTGTCCGCCGACGAGCCAGAAACGGGCTCAGCTTGTAACCCTTTCCAGTGGTGCCCTGCCAAGCGAATGGCCAAGGAGGCGCAGGACACCGCCAGAATCTACTCCAAGGGCAACATCAAGGTCACGGCAGAGGAACAAAAGGCCTTGGAAAAGTCCACTCTATTCTTCTGCCACTTGGATCATATGGAAAATCTTATCCGTCATGGCTACTTGCTGTGGTTGACCTTAACTGGTGGTGACAAGGCGCACCCCGTGGTAAAGTTTCTGAGCGAATATCGTGGAAAGATTGGCGGCAACCGTGACAGAATTGAGAGGTTCCCCTTGAGAGACTCTTCTGACCGTGACATCATCGGAGTCCTGATCCAAATCAAACTAGCAAAGGAACTGGAGGGGTGGAGCCGGGCACAGGTTATGAACGTGCCTGCACCTATTCTGAACGGCGATCTGATTATTGATGTAGTGACTGACCAAAGTGGAAACAGTAACGGCTGGGAACCATGGACGTCCACCTTGGGAACTATCAAGGCGGATTACGGCGAGTCTCTTAAGGTCTTTCGCAGCGCTGGAAGGAGACCCGCAACGTGGGGCCTCCAAGATGATCTAACCGTGGTAGGGACGCTCACTGACAATGTGAGCAGATTCGGCATGGTGAGCGCAGTAGGAGGAAACCAAACTTGGCAAGATGATGTGTCCCACATCCCTGAAGAGATCGCACCCCGAGCACCTGCTATGCCTAGGGCAAGGGCCCCGAGAGCTCCAGCACCTGCACCAGCACCCCCTTCACGAGAACGCACGAGGACTACCGAGGTGATTAATTGGGCCACGGATGCTGACCTAGGCCGAACATGGAAAAATTCGAGTGCTCAATGTGGAGCGGTGAAGCAAGCGGCTAAAAGAGGAGAGCATGAAGTTCCACCACTCCCCAAGAGCAGCGTAGCAGGTCACACAAGCGACCCAATGTGCTTGAACTGGAGTGTCTTACACAAGTGTAATGCCGAGTGCAATGAAGCCTACGACCATGTGGAACAGTCGGCAGAAAAGAAGGAGGAGTTGAAGAAGTGGGTTATTGAGCACGCATCAAAGGTCCCAGCGAGGCAGCGACGCCGTCGCCGTGGAGGCAATCAGGCTGCAAACGAATGAGAGACTGGCGTGGGGCAAAATTCTGCTAGTGTGTTATGTAATGAGAGAAGTAATCATTCCGTCAATTGTAATACACTGTCGCCCCTGTCGCCACCAAACTCCCGAAATCTAGATCACAACAACCGTTACGCAGTACTGCAACTTGAACCACACAACATTGATACAATGGAGGGACTTGATAACTTTTCCCCCACTCAGGAGTGGGAGGGTGTAAGCGCCCTATTCGAAGAAGAAAGTGTAAAGGAGCCACCAAAGAAGAGAAGCCGACTCAGAGCAGGAGCGGAGGCATTCCGCCCCAAGAGCCCTACCACAACCAAGCAAGTGACTCCAGCACTGGAGGCTGGCAAAAGAAGCAGAGAAGAGTTAAAAGCAGCGTCACAAAAGATGCAGATAAGGAAGGTCACCGCTAAGCTAAGAGCAGAGGCAGCAAGCTTCCGCCCATCTCAAAAACCGAAGGAGCCCGAGGGACTGCCCCCAGTCAGCGTCCCCACACCGAAGCGAGCGCCGAGGCAAGAGCCAACGTCCATGGAATTAGGTGAGTACGTGAGAGAAGATGCCGAATTACTGAAAAGGGTCGGTTGGCCAGACTTTGTAAAGCATCTGCGAAGCCGAAGTGATTTTGCCAGTCTAGACGAAGTGCATCATCCAGCGAGGAGACTGCTGAACTTCTACAAACATCGGGGTGCACCAGTAAAATTGGCTACAGAGCCTTGGACTTCAGATAGAGTGCACGCCGCACTTAACAGAGGGCCCCACAAATCGTGTGCAGAGTACATTGAGTTCTTACGTGAGGAGTTCGTCGACATGAGAGGCAAGATGCAGTGGACGGTGCTCCCCATCAGTGCGGTGCAACACTTACCAGGACTTAGGATCAGCCCACCAGGAGTTGTCCCCCAGCGAGACCGCAGGCCGAGATGGATTGTGGACTATTCTTTTTCGGGCGTCAACGCTGATACGTTAGCCATCGCAGCAGTTGACAGCATGCAATTTGGTCATGCATTAGACCGGATACTTAGGGAGATACTTTTGTCGGACCCAAACATGGGACCCGTGCAGATGTTGAAGGTGGATATCAGTGACGGCTTTTACCGAGTGAATATGAACATTGAGGACATACCCAAACTAGGCGTCGCCTTCCCAACTGAACCCGGCCAGGAGAAACTGGTTGCCTTCCCACTAGTGCTGCCCATGGGATGGAAGAACAGTCCCCCTATCTTCTCCACTGCAACAGAGACTGTGGCAGATCTGGCCAACCAACGGCTGAGTATGTCCACACATCCGCTGCCTCACAAAATGGACGATGCAGCGGAAGCCGTAGCCTCACCAACACCACCTATACATCCAGCAGTTCCCATTCAGTCAATCCTACGCGCACCAAAAAGGGGGCTCACAAGTTACCGACCCCAAGTACGGAGCCATCAGAGAGTTCACTGGAGAGGCAAACATGTTGTGCCGCATGTAGGAACACCTGTCCCCGAACGAAGAGACCCATGCCTACCGCGCCGGTGCCAACCTGCTGCTTATGTAGATGTGTTCGTAGATGACTTCGTGGCGCTAGCACAGCAGTACAACAACAGCCGCCGAGTGAGACGGACACTCATGCATGCCATCGACTCTGTGCTAAGGCCCCTTGACGAATATGATGATGCAGCACGCCGTGAGCCGGTGTCCATGAAAAAGTTATTGAAGGGGGATTGTTCCTGGGGAACTATCAAAAATGTGTTAGGATGGATCATCAATACGGTCACCATGACTATTCACTTGCCACAGCACCGGGCAGAGCGCCTCGCCGAGATTTTGTCCAGTATACCCATCACGCAAAAGCGCACCAGTGTGAAGAAGTGGCACAAGGTACTTGGAGAACTACGATCGATGGCGCTTGCCCTACCAGGTGCCAGGCACCTGTTTAGCCACATGCAGCATGCACTTTCAAACAAACTCAAGACAAGGGTTACGTTGAGCAGGGGCGTGCACGATGCCCTAGCAGACTTCCGATGGATATTGAACGACTTGAAACGCCGACCAACACGCATCGCGGAGCTAGTGCCACTACTGGCGGCAGCAGAAGGCCACCACGATGCATCTGGCAAAGGAGCAGGGGGAGTGTGGTTTCCAGCTAAACATCTTGTTCCAAGGGGAGGGTACAAGTCCCAACCAGTTCTGTGGAGACTTAAGTGGCCACAGCACATTATAGACCAGCTTGTTACCATGGAAAATCCCAGCGGCACCGTTTCAAATTCAGATTTAGAACTGGCGGGCGGCTTGCTCCATCTGGAAGCAATTGCCCAGTGCTTTGATGTAAGAGAACGAACAGTGTTAAGCAAGACGGATAATCTCAACACACTTTTCTGGCAGCGGAAAGGAAGCAGCACTACGGAGAAGGTCCCAGCCCACTTACTCCGATTGTTTGGCATGCACCAACGGTTCCATCGCTACGTGCCAAGGCATGACTACCTTTCAGGGCCATCAAACCCAGTGGCAGATGCCACTTCACGTGATTTTAATCTTTCCTGGCCTCA
>JAHBBA010000567.1:0-35163 GCA_018806925.1 Skeletonema costatum | reverse complement strand
TCCACCTGAGCTTTTGATAATTCATACGCAACATCATTCTGATAATCCTGTTTGCAGTTGGGGCACACCTCAAATGTTGCCAGCGAGTCACCCATATCTCCGGACATGTAGGCCCTTTTGCTTTCGCTCTCGGCAAAGTTGATAATGCATGAGATGTGAGCAAAGCCGGAGCTGCCGCGGCAGGAACAGTTCCGTACTAGCGGTTTGCCGAACGTGTCATGCCCTTCTTCGAGGCAGAGCCAGCATGATGGTTCGTCGAGTGGTGCTTGTGCTGTTGTCATGGTTGATGTGATGTGGATTTTATGTTGTGTATGTTGATTGGACGGACATGGTTGATCGTGTTTTGAGCTTGCTACTTTTGTGGAGCATTATTTGCGGGAACCACGATATTTTGCGGGAGAGACTTCCATCAACCACACGCACAAAAAAATCATCTCGCACTCTGCAATCTGCATCTCTGCTGACGCTTAGTTGACTAGTTTCCATGGTAGTGTTGGACCCCTTGGTGCTCTTCTGCCGATTATAGCCTCCTATTTCAGTAAAGAAGAACATCATGCTATTCATCGTCTATCGGTATATATGTGCCATCATTCTTCTTCTCTCGCTGCAATGTCTACATGAGGCATCTGCATTCGCTCCATCACCCATCAATAACAATCATAACTTACAAAAACGCCCTCACAGCAGCAACTTATTTGCAACAAATGAAAAATCATCCACTTCAAAATCAGCACGAGAACGTGGCATCTACTCCCGTCCATCAGCCGCAATCGAACGTGGATCAGGCTTCTTCATCCCCGGATTAGAAGGGCCACGTATCCGTATATTATTTGGTATGACGGTGTTAATTGCCGATGGGGCAAATCATTTATTTGCAGAGAGTCAGGTGGGAGATTATGGACAGGTTATTGCGGAGGTGTTGGCGGCGGGGTATGGTGCGTTTTTGTTGCTGCAGGGGTTGATAGAGTCGGGGGTGGGGGATCGCAGCGTTGCCAAGGGGGGTGACGAGTTGATACTTGAGAGTGATAGCAGTGATGGCGATAGTGTTGGATTAAGCAGTGCTGTTAGCAATAATGGCTTTTCACCTGCTATTGAGGGAGATAAGTCGGTCATGAAGACGATGCAGCGACTAGCACAGACGATCGTTAGTTTAACCCCAGCAACACACTTTCTTGTTGCAAATGAAGAGGATGGAATTATCTATCGGTATGGAATTTGGGACGATGACAAATCTTCAGACGACGACGACCACACGACATTAATCAAAGCTGCTTTGGACGCAATTGGATCTAGCCGAGCAGGGAGAGTTGCCCTCCCGAGTGAACATCCTGCGTCTAATCTACTTCCGTCATCTGCGACGAGGTGCATTCTAGTTCAAAGCATTGATGGGTATGGCAGCGGTGGAAAATCATGCCTTATTATTGGATCTGATAAGCTTCTTCCTGCATATACCAAAAACGATCTTAGATGGATAGGTCAGTTAGCAGTGGAACCTAAAATCTAGTTCGATTATTGATGATTCCTGATCTCATCATTCAATAACATCTGTGAGTTGTCAGAACTGTTAAAACTTTCGCAATTCCAAGGGTGCGGTTGTTTGATTACTTCCCACTACTCGATTTGTACCCATATAAGTACACTACACACTATCCTCTACAATCTACGACACATACACGGCACACATCCGTAGTAGCAATATTTGATAAGGTGGAACACAAGTAAAAAAGCGCTAGCTAAAAATCTCTAAAAATGCAGGCTATACAAAATCGGGTTATCCTGTACCTCTTTGTCTTCAATTAATATGCGGTACTCGAGTAGAGAACCAGCTAGTACAGAGTTTTTCCGAGGACTCGAAATTCGCAGTAGAAAACAGCCAACTGGCTAAATTAGCCTGACACTGTGAGTCTTGCGAATCTGTAATTGTAATTGCGAATCTGTAATTTCGTCAGCAGCGCTAGAGTGCTGCGCGCTGCGGCATTTCAAAGCTACACGATGGTTCACACTTTGCACATCTTTCGATTTTACGTCTCTCGTCTCCTTTCGTCTTTATCACTCAAATGCAGCAGGAAAAAGAACTCAATAAAGCCTTGAACTGACGTTAACGGTCCGCGTGAACCGTCGTGGCTTGCCTCCTGAAGTAATCTTCTACATATGCTGGAATCAGTACGTTTCATGGTTCATCGGTATCTAGTTTCACTTCTTCATCTGTAAAAAGACATGACCGAACAGTACCACCTTTGTAAGGCGGCTGCTACCCAGCCGGTCGGTTCTTAAAGTTCACGGCTTTGATCGTAGACTTCCAAAGTATTGTGGCATTACCCAGCGAGCCTACACTCTCCACTGTGTCCAATAGCAGCAGTAGCAATTCAACAACAACAACTGCAAAGATGGGCTGCATGAACTCCAAACCCACGTATATCGATACCGAGCTCGTCGCCGGTGGAGAGAAGGAATATCAAGAGAGATTCATGGAGACAAAAACGCTCGGTGAAGGTGAATTTGGTGTTGTCAAGTTGGTCCACGATGTTAAAGCGAAGGCGACGGACAAGCCTCTGGCGGTCAAGTATTTGAGGAAAGGGTTCACCTTCAAAGATAATACACTTTTTCCTCCGCTCAAAAAGGAGATGTTGCAAGGAGAGGTGGAAATTTTACGCCAATTAAATGGGGAGGTGAGCAATTGATCAGCCGCGGCCGTGCCTGTGTCTTACGTATGGCTGCATATTATATTATTCATATCAACTCACACGTTCATGTATCTGCCTATCTTACCATCATCATTATTTCAGTGCTACAATCTCAAACTTGTGTCTGTCTATGAAAGTCCATCCATGATATACATGATCACAGAGTATTGCGAAGGTGGAGAATTGATTCCGTACGTCTCCAAAGCATTTAAGGATGCGGGTGGATTACGCACGGAGGATGTTAGCAGGATGAGCTACCAGCTGTGGAGCGCAGTCAACCACTGTGCCAAACATAACGTCATCCACCGAGACATAAAGAGTGAGAACGTAATGTTTACCAACTCGAAGAAGGACAGTGACCTACGCCTCATCGATTTTGGCAGTGGAACATACGATGGTGCTGCTGTAGAGAAGAGTGAGGATAGCTTTGACGTGAGCAGACACCATACGTTTGCTGGTTCTGCATTCTATATTTCTCCAGAAATGTTTCAACGAAACTACACACCCAAGACAGATGTGTGGTCGGCAGGGGCGACTCTGTACGTGTTGGTAGCGGGCTATCCTGCCGAGAGGCTTCAAGAAACGTTCAATGTGTTGCAGAACACCAAGAAAGATCGTTTGCGTCAGCTGCCCAATATGCCGGACAACATGCCTGATTCATTTTATGACATGTTGGAAGGAGCTTTGTCGTACAAGCACAAGATCAGGTCAACTGCAGGCCAGTTGATGAGTGGGGAATTTGCACAATTCCATATCCAACTCGATAGTCAGGAAAAGAATGGCGCATCATCCCTAGACAATACCACAGAGGCAGTGTCAGGAGGGACAAGTGGTGCGCAAGAGCAACCAGCCACTCCTTCACGCACCAAGTCTGTGTTGCTTGAAGGATCTGTCGGCAGGCACAGCGCTTATCTGGGCTATCAAAAGTTTGAGCGCAGCGTTACAACAGTTTTGGCTACCATGCTGACGAAGGAGCATGCAAGGCGCCTGGTCACTTTGTTGGAGGAAGAAAGCAAGAAGGAAAGCAGCACCAAGGGCGGCAATTCCTTTGGAGAGGCCCCCGAAGGGTACGTCGAAGCCGATTTGAAATCAAACAAGGAGAAGTTGCAAGTTGTAACAATTTCATCTTTGCTTGGTGTCCTTGAGATCTTGAGGGCTGGTTCCTTACTAAAGGACGATATTGATGACGTGTTGAAAATGATAAGGTCGTTGAAGGACTTCGTCTGGTACGAATCTTTTGCTTATCATATTTCCTCCCTTCGCCAATTTGTGATAGTGCCACAAGGATCGACAGTAGGTGGCAACAAATTGAAGAATGCTTTGCCGCACACATCTCTTCACGGCGGAAACCGCTGGAACGGAGCGAGCTCCGTGAGAGTGAAAAAAGGTTTAAGCAATGGCACTGATCACACCTCATCGTTGAATATGTCCATGCGTTGAGAAGATTGAGACATGCATCAATTTTGAAGAATACGATTTTGAAGGCTATGATTTTGAAGGTAAATATTTTTGAAGACTACGATAAATTTTGAAGAGTGATAGTGCAACAGTTTTGAAGAATAGGCATGCAACACATTATGTGTGAACATTCACATAGCTAGAACATCATAGCTATAAATGAGCACATATAAGTGAATATTTTTGTGAAAGTAGTTCTTTACACGCAACTGCACGTATCTTTCCAAGACGTATAGCTGTGGAAACCCAACAAACGGCTCAGCGAGTTCAACTTTAGCCCTGTGCTGCCCTTGCCCGACTCTTTATTCAGCGGCAGCGGACTTATATTTGCTCCACACTTCCATTAGTAGACATCCCATGGTAAAATCAAGCTCCTCAACCACCGTGGGGAAATAGCCACAGATATGAGTCGTCCAGCCACCTTCACATGCCTTGGCATCGTCTCATCAGTAGCAGCTACAAGCTCACCAAGCTACTCCATCCCGCCTGCCTACACAATACCGCCGGCCGAGACGAGAAAGAAGAAAGAAGTGAGTAGGTGTCTCAAAACCGAGATTGGCATCTTTCATTCTAGCCCCTTTATTTTTGCCATCACTTTTTTCGCGGCAACAAAAAAATATCGCAACCATGACCATTGAATGATAATAAGTGCTATGTGCTAACTATCAGTTCACAACACAATCACCATGACATCACTCCAACGAACCGACATCCTCTCCCTAATCCACCTCCGCTCCGACGGACGCCGCCCCAACGAAATCCGCCACATGACCTGCCATCTCGGCGCCCTCCCCCCCACAACCGACTGCGGCAGCGCTCTCCCATCAAGTGCCTGCTCGGGCAGTGCCATGGTCACCATGGGCCTGACTCAAGTGTTGTGTATCGTACGTGGTCCATGTGATGTGGGACGACGTACGGAGGAATTACCGGATAGAGCTACATTGGAGGTGACAATGAGAACGGCGCCGTTTGCTCCACCGGGGGATCGAAGATCGACTAATCCGACGAGTGATCGACGATTGATTGAACAGTCTCATTTACTTCAAAAGGCATTATCGGCATCTATATTATTACATTTATATCCCAAGTCGAAAATATCAGTGACGGTAATGGTGTTGGCCGATGATGGGGGACGACTTGAAGCGGCAATTAATGCGTGTACACTAGCTTTGATTGATGCGGGTATCCCATTGAAAGATATGGTTTGTGCCTGTTCGGCTGGACGGTGGAATGCAGGGGGGAGTGATGAAATTGTTGTAGATTTGAATCGGAGAGAGATTCAGGCTGCTACGGGAGGAGCATCTTCTGGTGGTGGTGGGAACAATAGTGGTGGAGGTGGAGGGACAAGTGATACAATCTACCTTCCTGTAGCAACCATGCCACAAAGGGGGACGGTGGTATTATCTCAATGTGAAAGTCGATTATCGGGTGGGGCAGAAGCGTTTGGGGAAGTTTTGGAGTGTGCTCGTGCGGGATGTGAGATGGTTATGGAGGTTATGGCGGCGGCTGTGAGAGAGCGGGGTGCGGGACTTTGGAAGGCGAGGGAGGGGAAGGCTACTGTTGTCTTGGATGATTGGTGAATTAAACGTCTCAACGAATATGTATTGGATGAATATTGAATATGATATTTTGTTTCTATTGTGATTGCTGTATACATGAACACTTATTTGATATACTATATAGACGTGTCCCTTGCACTGAATGATTCAGAACACTAACTCAGGCGTCTGGTGCTAACAACATTATCACATAACGACATGGGTAGATATATCTAATCTGCTTAACTTAGTTATTATTATAACGACATAGATAGCGATCAACCCTCAAACTCGAACTATGACTTACCACTAAATGTGTCGAGGATATCTGTTCTTTTCATCAACCCTCGAACTGAACATATTATACACAGTAGAATCGACGGGAGGCAATGACTACATAGAAGCATAGCACTGTTTCAGGACGCTACATTACATCTTATTCACTATTCACATTGACTAATCCACGTCCCTTTTTAACTATTCGTGCAAGAGGAAGCACAGAATGGCCCTCCCTGCTCTCTAAGCGGGCTGCCTTGAAATTTGCAGCCTGAATCCACAAAGATGCCTTCTACTTTGCTATGAGGAAAGTTATCCTTCCATGCGCACAGATCCTGGTTGAATGAGGTTGCAAATGTAAACATGTAACTCATATCAGTCACTGCAGACGTTTCCCACTTTGACAGATCTTGATTGAATGATGAAGCTCCCTGGAACATCCAACCCATATCGGTGACTGCAGACATGTTCCAAGATGAGATGTTGCCATCAAAGGACGATGCTTCATTGAACATGGCATACATTGTTGTAACAGATGAAGTATCCCAGCGAGACAGATCTTCTTGGTTGAATGATGAAGCTTCATAGAACATTTGATACATATCAGTCACTGCAGACGTGTTCCAAGATGAGATGTCGCCATCAAAGGATGATGCTTGATCGAACATGGACTCCATTGTTGTAACGGATGAAGTATCCCAGCGAGACAGATCTTCTTGAGCGAATGATAACGCTCCACGAAACATGGCTTGCATAGTTGTAACAGATGAAGTATTCCACATCGACAAATCCTTGTTGAATGATGAAGCTCCATAGAACATCCAACTCATATCAGTAACTTGACCAACATTCCATCCAGAAATGTCTTCATCAAATGTACTAAGAAGTTCAAACAATTCAGACATGTCAGTTACATTATTACCCACACACCAAGATCCAATCGGCCATCCATACTTTGAACTGTCAGCAGTACCCCAGTCTCCTTGAAAGTATTTATCAACTGCTGCCTTGAGCTCATCACGTGTGGTGAAGCAGTCAGTAGGAGATACCAAGTTACAATAGGAAGCACAAAATGGGCCTTGATGTACAGACGATGGATCATCCTTGATAGTGCATCCCGAATCCACAAAGATGCCACTTGCATTCCTGTAAGGAAAGTTATACTCCCACGCACACAGGTTTTGGTTGAACGAGGTTGCCCCTTTGAACATTTCTCTCATACTTGTAACTGATGACATGTTCCAAGACAACAAATTTTGGTTGAATGATGAAGCTCCCCAGAACATTCGATTCATATTTGTAACTTGACCAACATTCCACCCAGAAATGTCTTCGTCAAAAGTATCAAGACCTTCAAATAAGCTCGCCATGTTTGTCACGTCATCAACACACCATGATCCCATAGGCCATCCATACTTTTCAACAATGCTAGCAGGGCAAAAGTCCGCCGCTTCATTACAGCCAAGTTGAACATACCGGTCAATGGCAGACTTGAGTTCTTTGCTGTCTGCAAAGCATGCATAATAGCGCTCAGTTGGCGAATGAGAAGGCGAAAGACTCATCGAAGGAGAAGTGTGACTTTGTCAGCAGCGGCAGGGACAGGAACAGGGAGACGTGAAAGTGGAACTCCAAGACCGGCAGCCAGCGCTGTAATTAATACGCAAAAGATCACCAATATTGCTTTGATTCGCCTTTGTTTCCACCACGGAAGTTCGGGCTCGAGAGGAGTTGCTTCATACACAGTACCATGGACACCTGGAGTGACAACAGGAATAGTTGAACCAGCAGCCTGAGCAAGTGTATCATCAATCTCTTCCTCTTCCTCTTCCACCAAGTATGTATGCTTCGAGAATAGGCCAAGATGGGTTTCGCTTTGGTGTTGGTAAGCCCTGGTGCGTATCCTCATCTGCACTGGTAGAGAACCTCTGTTGCAAATTCTCTTCATCCCGAGGAGATTCACCTTTTTCCATTTGCTGAACAATTGGATCCCCTCCAATCGATTCATTGCCATATATAGAAGCAGCAACAGACGATTCATTTGGACTATTATTAGATGCTGATACTCGTGATGTTACCACTTTTTCTTCGGCATCACTCAGAGAAGAATCTCGCTGATAAGTGAGAGGGAGAGGAGGCCCGTCATCTTCGTCGGTGGATATGGATATGGATATGTTTTCCAAGTCTATCTTTGATCTGGATTCACGTTCAAAATCTGTAAAAGGACGGGGTACGGAATCATCGTCATTCTCAATCAGCTCCAACATTACACCTTGTGTAGGCGGCTGCGGCTGCGGCTGTAATGTCATCGAAAAATCTTCAATCGGTGCCACATTATCTTCCTCAAGCTCCATATCAGCTATCTGTTGCATCAAAGGCACTGGAGCTGCATCTGCATCTTCCACGTCTGCGTGCTCGAGTCCTGCCCCCTGCTAGCACACGCTATTAGCAACAAGTAGTCTCTCTCTATTTCTCAATATTATCCTCCGAGTACACTTCAATTTAGTAACACATTCCCTGCATCGTCTTCGTTGGCTAGATCTCTAATGCTAATGCTAATGCTAATGGAGGATGCAAAGAAGTCAATTCGCATATGTACTTATTCACGTTCACTCGCTTCTTGAAACCTACTTTCGCATCGTGACTACCGAGCCGCCCGAATTCTTTGACAAGGGTGGGCTTCTTAGAGTAATCATCACCCATGTAATCAAGAATAGAAGGAAGCCGGAATGACAAGGACGCAATGCGAACAACTGCTCTATAACTATATACATATAATCCCTCAGTCAAGATAACATGCCCGTTTGCAGTACAGGCCCGCCGGGTATGCTTGATTTACTCTCATCGACATACTTGACTGTAAGTGCAGCTTTCCAACTGCCTGCATCGATCAACGATAGCTTATTGACGAAAGCACATAGATCTTTCCCTTTCTCTTCATCGTTTACAAGACGCTTCTGGTTCGAACTCCACATTTGCGATCCTTTCCTCCAACGCTCCAATCTTAATCTATTCATGAACATGGGTACAATCTGTAGCTGCTTCAAATTCCCAGAGCTAGCATCAATATCTGCCACATAGATGCCTCCAAGGCGGTTGTATTCATCTTCTCCTCGGTTCTCAAAGCCTTCATAGTCATTAATGATATCACCTGTTCCATAAAGAATCAGCTTGCCCTTGTACATTTCCATCCCACGCATGTGATGACTTGAATGCCCGTATATGATGTCAACATCGCAATTATCAATCACTTTTTGAGCAAAGTCTCTCCTGCATGCAATATCCATCATATCTTCGCCCTTGAGTGCCCAGTTTGGTCCCATGTGCACACTGAGTATCCTCAATTTATGTTCAGAGCAAGGATAAGAAGTGATTGCTCGATTTACAATTTCAACAGCGTCAGTAACAGCTTCATTGCTCACAAGGGCTGGGATGCCCACTAACCCGGAATTCCCTTCTTCGTTTGCCCACCATGATGTTGGAGTACCACTGCAGCCGCTCGATAAGGCAAATACTTGGACGGTAGTATCATTGCACTTGACCTCTGCTGGTTTGATCGCTTCTAGCAAAGTTCTACCAATGCCTACAGTGGAAACATGGGACATGTCAGCTTGTAACTTCTCAAGAGCTGGAAGAGTTTCACTATCAAGTGCTGTTCTGCCATAATCCATAACGTGATTATTCGCCAGAGAGAGCACAACCGGACTAGCGAATTCACTTCCATGATTAGCTTCTGCAAACGGGCGTATCATGGAGTCTAGGTTATCAACATGAGTGTGATATCGTATACCTTTCCACAGTGGCAGATCCGGCATGTCGATCGAGCGTGTAATGTGACTTTCTACATTGAGTAGACGAATATCAGGGGGAGGGTCAATCCGCAACTTACGATAGTCCTTCCAGAGATACTTTCCTTGCTTGTTTTGCTCACGTATCTCTGCGAGTGAAAGGTCTCCATCAGGATGTCCTGAAGGATGCATGCACATGTTCAAATAGTGATATCCAGGGCAGCTATCAGTGATGAACTCCTCATCTGGAGCTTGGACTGGAAATGACAACTGTACTGCCCGTCCTAGCATGTTGTCCCCACCATTAAAGACAACTCGGATATTCTTTGACGACTGAGTCTTTGACATTGTACTGAATGCTGTGATGGGATGAATTGATAATATCAATGCAATGGAGAGAATAGCAACGAAAGAGTTTCTCATATTTGTTGTTGTTATTATTTGAGTAGGTCGGCACAGCTCTGGCTCTGCCAGCTGGTTGGGTGGGCACAAAAAATGAGAACTCCATCAATCGTACTACTCCCTCTGACGCTTGTTTGAGAACAGTTATGTAAACGGGAAACGGGTGGAGAAATTATTACTGTGTTAAAGCAAAGAATTGAAATAATTCTTTAGAAATGCATTCCAATAGAGTGAATCACATCGACAGCTTTCCACATTTTCGAAGCAATGCTTTTCTCTACAACATCCTCAATGTAAGTCAATGCATCATCATCATTCAGGTCTAGTCGGAATCTTCCACGCATCGCCAGGATTGCCTCTTCAGGTGACTGGTGGATAGACACATCTACCATGTTCGAATCAACCATAAGACGAACATGAGATAACAATGAGCGAAGATTGTTATGTCTTCGGAGTGTGAGGAAAGCGGCTCCAGCAAATGAGACAAATCTCGCAAAGTTATCGCTTTCACGGCCTCCAAATCCCATCACCATCTCCTCAGTAATTCTCATTGGCATGTAAGTCTTCGGATCATGGCCCAAGATGAAAGAGTAATCACAATGCAGTAAATGGCCGTTTTGGTGTAGTAAGATGTTGTCCAAATGGCGATCTCCTACCCCCAACAGGTAAGTGATGACACAGTATCCGGCACAACTCTTCACGTAAGTGTCCATGACGTCTTTCTTGACAAAGTAGGGCGCAGAATCATCAAAGGCTGCGCTCCTGAGAAAGTCTTGTATTGGATTATCAATGAAAGAGCCATTTGACTGCTGACGCAGACCGCGAATGGACTGATACTTGCACCAACTTCGTCTTTGTGGCTGTGGTTTATCCGCTTGAGTAGCGACAGGCTGAACCTGTTTGTCGTCGATTGAGCTGTTGGAAGGATTCGAGCCGCCGGAGTGGGATGACCCAGAGGTCTTGCATAGCTCAGAAAGAGGAATAGTGCCCTTGACCCACTCAATGAAACCCTTTTGCGCACCCACTGGTAAACAGCGGAAAGTCTTCAATTTCAGATCAAGGCCAGATGCTTTCAATATTTCGTTGCATCTTTCGATCAACTGAATTGCAAGGAGTTCTTGGCGCAAGTCATCTCCATGTTTGTACAGAAGAAGACATTTCTGAGGATGATTCTCTGCAGCAACAATTTCAGTGCTCACACGGAGCTGCAGTTCTACGCTTCTTCTCGTTTCATGATCAACTTCACCATGCTGGTCAAACTCTTCGAAGGAATCAAACGTGTAGATCTTAGCCTTTGCGTCGATACAAGTGCCCTCGCTCCTCCCATGCGTTTGCTTCCAAACTGGGCTCAAGTCTACGAAGCTGCAGCCCACATCGTTTTGATTCTTATCGTCAGATATTGTTGTCAACTCGGGATGACCCGACAAACTTGCAACTTTCAAAGATAGAGTCTTTGGATAGCCCCAATTGGACTTGGTCTCAAAGATGAGAGTATTATTTGATGACGTCGATTCTTGTATGACTCCAGCAACAGAGCCTTGGACAGAAAAAGCAGTTCCAACTGGAGTGCCACTGAGACCCAATATTTCAACCTTGGTTCGATACAAAATATCCTGACTACACCCTTCATTGCGGCTCCTCTCGTTCTGAAGCGACGTCGGCAACAACGTATTAGGCTGCGAGTCAAAGCACAGGAGTAGAGGGAAGTGTGCACTTGGAAGAATGAAGCACTCATTGGCATCCACCGACGTTAAGAGCTCCGTAGGGTCCAAAGGATTCAGTATCGGGAATCGTTTCTCAGCCGAAGAGGAAGATTGGCCCGAGTTATTCATGAGGCGCAAGTCCGATCGGAAGCTTTGTGTCACTGATGCTAGCGCACTCTCCTTGCTTGATGACCACAATGCCCAATCTGCCACTTTCTGCGAGAACGATTTCATTAGATTCTTCTCTATTGCAGAGCACGTGTTGTCTATTTGTCGCAATATCCACGCCATATTTTCGAATTGTCTCGACATGGACATCTCATCATTGCTTTCCTTCGTTTGGCTTGTATTCTTGTTGAAGACGTTGGAGAATGTAAATGACTTGGCCGGGATCCTATCAGGTGATGTTTTCGTCGGCATAGATTGATCCGAGGTGGGAGGAATCTTGAAGCTACGTTTCTTGAAGAGCTTCAAAATCTTCTTGCCCTTGCCCTTCTTCTTCGACACCTGAGTTGTATCCTGCTGAGGATTTTCATTCAACGTCGAACCAAGATTTGCTTGCTGCCCTCCAAATGGGATTGGAAGTGAATCGACACCATCTGGACTTTCCAAGCCTGCAGGCGAATTCATACTCTCCGATGCCGGGATTGTTAAATGCGCATACTGATCACGTGCATACTGCTGCTTTATACCATTCGAGGACGAGGATTCGTGATTCATCGGATAACCGATACTCCCCTGACGTCCCTCTTCCAGACAAACCGACTTGTCAAACATTCTTCCCGATAGACTGCGTTGTGCATATCGGAGCAATTTCAATGCAATCACAGTAGTTTCGCTGCCATGTTGCTCAGCCTTTTGTATTTCCAATACACCAATGAATGATCGGAGGAGGAAGAATAAGCGTTGACATAGGCTGACGTTTGTCATGGCCACGTCAACGAGGACATCAAACATGGCTTCACTCGACTGGAGCACTTCTGTATTAGCCATCGTCGGAGAAATGGCCACTCCAAGCAGCTGCAATAAATGAGCGTCAAATACCGCTTCTGCAGCCGACGATGATGTGGCAATCTCTTGAATGACACCAAGGCATTCCGTCACTGAATACGCAGCGTCTTTGGTATCCACTCCTCCACCACTCTCAAATGGTCCTCCCATCTCAACATACCTCGTCTCACAACACCCCGCAGCATGGTACGACATTGATTGTGCCAACGATGCCAACGGATTCCAAGTCTCCAACAACTTCTCACGCTCCAATGTTGGACACGGTCCAAAGTTCGAAGGAGGGGGCTGATACGAACGACGACTACCACTCACTCCTGCCACTTGATTGGCCAACATGGCACGATTTCGGATGGCGGCAATATTCGCAGCTGCCACGGAGACACCACCCGGTGGAAGAATCCCCCCTGCTGCAACGTATGCTGCCACATCTGCAATTCCTGATGCAAGGTTACTGTTGGCAGTATCTCCATGAAGGTTCAATCTCCCCACGGAGGGTACCGATGCCCCTCCTCTCCCGGATGAATCATTACGATCTTCCATCACCGTCCCCATCGCTGATGGTCCAGCACAAGCAAAGAATGTCTCGGATATAGCACTGGAATATTCCATGGGACGAGATCGTACCTCAACATCTCGTACCGAGGGATAATGCTCATAATTCTTTTTCTTTTTCAAGCTCTTCTTCTTCATTTGACTACCACTGCTACTACTACTACTGTGACCTCGACGTGGTGGTGGTTGTCCCGCCCCCTCCAAAGTAGGAATAGGACTACGACTCCTACTACTCACACCACCACCACCACTACCCATTCCATTATTCGGTGTGCCACCACCACTCTCACCACCACCATCCTCCCTCTCCATAAACGTACTCCGACTAGCAGCAGGAGTATACCCCAATCCAATCACCATCCTCTCCCCACCTAAAAACTTACTCCTCAATACCCTCGCTACACCCACATGATCTAACGTACGTAAATTCTCCCCATTGACTGCACAGACTATAGTTCCACGACGTACACCTGCCGAATATCCGGCAAGGTTGGATACCACTCGTTGGACTAGGGCAAAGTTACCACAGGGAGCCCATTCGATTCCGGAGAGGGGATGTCCTGAGAGGAGGAGGACTGTGTAGAGTCTTCCTGATTTGTAGAGGGTTAGTTGAATGGGACGCTTGACTTGTAGATTATCCTCTGGTGGAGTTGATGCGGAAGAAGAGGATGTTGTTGTGGAATTGGGTGGTGTATTCCCCACCCCTCCCTCTGTACCACCACCATCCTCTCGCAATTCATTCCCACCACCACTGCTCTCCCCACTCAATAAACCAGCATACATCCACAAACGTTCCAAAGCACGATCACTCCTCTCCCCCAACATTCCCATACCATTAATATTCACAAGGATACTACCGGGGGATATTCCGGCAGTGTACCCTTCGGAATGGAGGGAGATGGATTTGATGTAGAGGCCTAGGGGTATACGTGAGATTGTGATTCCTAGTTTGTTGTTTGTGGTGGAGGAGGAGATGTTGGTGGATGTGGAGGATGGAGTGGAGGGGATTGTGGTCAATCCTTGAAAGGAGGAGGTGGAATGTTGCGATGTTTGTTGGGGGTACCCTCCACCATTGCGCAGGGGAGTTTGATATCCCCCATTTGTCATACTTGTACTAGCAGCTGTTGTTGTAGTTGCAGCATTACCTCCAACACCACTTGAGACGACTGTTCCGCCACCACCATCACGATAGGTAACAATTGAAGGATCATCCCCATCCTCCTGCAACATAATCGGAGTTGATTGAGTCTTACTCTGAACAACCTTTCGTGGAGTAGACACTGGTGGTGCTGCAGTACTAGTCGAACTTGATATAGGCATAGGATCAACAATGGCACCATAGGTAACATAATGAGGAATATTCGCTGCTCCTACCCCTTGTTGTATGTTGATACTCTCTGCATTGTCGACTCCACCATTATCATGACCACCACTCGAGTTGTTTGAAAGGGGATAAAAGTCTTTACCGAAAATGGCATCAATCCATTCATTTCTGACATCTGTTCGAAATGTTGTTTGTTCCCCTGTACTGTTGTTATTGCCACCATTTTGTTGTACTCCATTACCACCACCACTGTTAGAGAAGGAAGCACTCTCCAAAACTCTCGTGGCAACATCATGACCATCCAGCAACATTGCCTCGGAGTTCTCTCCCTCTTGTGAACTTTTACCGCCACCATCAATTGAGGAGGGAGGGGGGAGAGTGAGCACTTCAAGTTTCGTATCAATTCTATACTTCCCATGATGGGTATATCTACTCTCCTTTCCCTCGCTATTGTAGTTGTTAGTGTTACCGCCAGCCATCATCATTGTAGAGTCGTAATTACAATCAGTCGAAGGAGTACTCATGGAATGAAGTAGATGGAAGGAATGCTCTCTTGTGAATTTAATGGGTGAGCCGGGGAGTGTAGTGTTTTTGCTGCGATTGTTATCAATGCTGCTGCTGTTTGATTTGTTGTTTCGTTGTGAGCGGAATTTGCGAGTGGTGTTGCGTGGATTATTCTGCTGTTGTTGTAATGTATTAGAGTTGTTGTTGTTATTGTCGTCTTCAGAGAGGTTGCTATCGGAATTGTAACGATCGTAGGCTGCCTTGACGAGAAGTGCTGTTAATACCACCATTTGAGGAGCATTTTTGTGTGTGTTTGATGAGCACTTGTTTTTGGAGTGCACAGAACAATACTTATAAGTACCATAAGGAAACGGCTCGTTCTTTGGGACAGCGAAGATGACGTTGCTACGAAGGGGCCGGCAGGGTATATATGAGTCTCTCCGTTCGTTGACAGCAGTGTCCGTCTTTGCTCCGAGTCTTATCAGCAGATAAGTTGTTGCTCGTTGGCCGTTGCTTGCAAAAATGAAAAACGCATTTTGTCTCGGAGAGATTTCACGGTCAGCTTTATGTGGCGCGGCACTTTGGCCTGTGGCCGATCGGCCAAAAACCAAAAAAAAAAAATCCTGAGTGCCTACCAAAGTACCGAAACGACTCTCTTTATACCAGATTCTAGTGCTGTCTGGTACTTATCTACCAAACTCCGCTCTCTTTCTTGTCTGGTAAATGAGAACTTCGTAAAATTGCCCATCGCCAAAGTGCCGCGCCACAAGTGGAGCGTCTCAACCTGACCGTGAAAACCAGGGGTTAATATGTATCTTAGGGGTAAACAATAGAAAGCAAAAAGAGGTGCCCTCGTTTTGCTCTAGATATTTTTCAATGATAACTTACATATTTAAGGGGTGCCCCCTTTCATCTCCGTGGCATCTTGTTCATCAGCACACATCTCAAAAAGGTCTTCACCATGGCGGATTACTAGGAAAAATGAGGTCAATAACTAAGGCTCCCAAAATCAGAGACTCAGCGGATCCATGCTATCATATGGTTTGGATGGATGGATCCGCTGAGTCTCTGATTTTAGGGGCCTTAGTTATTGAGTATTTGACCATGGTCACTACTCATTTTCCGGACGATGACATGTGCCGATGCAAAAGAGGTGGTGTGTAACGACGTCTGCGTAGTATTACCACCGCCGCCGCCCTCCATCCTTCGTTGATGATATAGTCAAAGGGTTCCGCCGCTTGTTGCAGCTGCCAATGCCACTTAACATCCCCTAACCACACAATGAAAATACACTCGCAAAGAATATTATTAAATTATCATACATCAAACAACGCATCAAATAGGCTATATCTTATATATTTAATCCATCCAACCGACCTGTCGCTTACTTTATACCATATACTAAAGGATGGGGTAGTTCATACCCGACCATAGATCAATTGGATACGAATAAATAGAAATATTCTGTGTAGGAAATGTAGCTCATACTGCCTTTATCAATTTGTAATATTTTGAAGTGAATATAGAAGTAATAACTATACCCTTCCACGAACTTCGTCAATTAAGTATCATCGACCGATTAGTATCTTTGTATCAGATGTAAGTTATGTGTGGATGACACTATATGCAATGATAGTAGCGGCTACCATGGTGGGTATGTTTAATTTTTGCAAAATGGCAAAAAGTGGGCTGGAGAAGAGACAAATAGGCAAAAAGAGAAAAGAGGCTGATGAACAACATGCCACGCTTTTTTCATTCTATTGTTTACCCCTAAGATACATATTAACCCCTGGTGAAAACTCTCCTCGTGAAGAGTGACGTAGTGAGAATGCGAAAATCTATTGGTACTATTGAATTCCTACGTATCACATTGTACAGGATTGGGACCGCGTCTCAAGTCACAGGACAGAATATGTTCGGTTATGGATTTTCTTGTAATGGCCCCGCTTCATGCCATCCGACTCCGATCCACCCATCCCGCCCACACATACAATGAGCGCATCAACTCCGCCTCGCTCAGAGCGGCAGGCTGTATGTACTCGCCACTCATTGGGGGCAACCCTCTCTACTACTCCTTCTTGGTTGTTGCTTGCATGCTCATCACCCTCCTAAATCCTGCCACGTAAACTTCATCAACCGTCATGATGCCGCCGCACCCACTAACCCTCTTCAAAAGAAAACAAACAAACAATACCTCACCAACAAGCGTCAATGCCAATCTTATAACTACTGACCACAATCACATCGAGAATAAGCAGCAACAAACTAATATGCACAGTAATCGAATATCAAGTATCCAAAAGAAGAGATATATCTGGATATGCATAACTATAGCAACTTTGTTTGCTCTACGGCTGCTCAAAGTGCAAAATCTCAAAATAGAACAAACGACGATTGCACAAGACATCGTGTCCAACGAAAACGAGTCATCAACAAACAATGATCATCAAGTAGTAGTGATTGTTGATGCACCTCTAATTCAGCCTAGAGTACGATTCATTCCATATCCACACAAAACACTGGGCAGTGGCGCCTCTGTCCAATGCCAATGGGAAACAAGACACAACATTCCCATCAACGACACATCCACAACTCTTCTTGATTTCACACAACAGAGTGCCTACACGGAAGGAATTTGCATCCCACCAACTCTGAATAACACAATACACATCTTTTCATCTGCAGAGGCCATCCAATGCTTATCATCCGAGATACAACAACGGGATATTCGAGTGATACTCTCTGGTGATAGCTACATGAAACAACTGTACATTGGACTAGCCGACATTCTCCTCTCAAAGCATATTAGCGATGACAAACAAATGAGGGATAGCCAGCAGAGAAAGAAGATGTTGTCCACTGCAAGATATTGGATGAAGAAACGTCATGAAACTAATGCTACGTTTCCGTTTGTGCAGTATCAATGTGAGGATGAGTGTTATGGAAAGAATGCACTGGATGTATGTTCGCAGTGCATTAGTTCATTCAGTGGGAATACTAATCGTAGCAATGATGTATGGGTGGTTGGCGTTGGAGTCCACACATATGCCCGAGCCAAAAGACAAGTGGACATAGCTGTCCAAAACATTCAACAATTCCTAAACACGGAACAAGAACACAATCGAACAATTTACGTTTCCCCACCGCAGTACTTCCATCGGGAAGATTATCCGACCCAATCTATCAATATGGAACGTTTGTATCGAGGTCTGTTGCCTCATGTTGCCCCGGAGAATGCGGCTCATCCGTTTCTGGATGTGTTTGAGTTGACTCAGTCTTGTACTATGGAGAATTGTACGTATGATGGAGGTCATAGGAGTCGATATGTGAATAGGTGGAAAGCTCAGTTGTTGTTGAATATGTTGTGTGAGGTGCGGTAGAAATGTTAAAAGATAGAGAGAGAGAAGAAATTAGAATGGATTGAGAAGGGGATTGGAAGCGATACACGAGACGAGCTTTGAAAAAGGCAGAAAAGTGCACAAGATATACAAGAAATAGATTCATAAATAGATAGATCTGTATTCAACCGCTCAAAGAATAATCTTCCTCAGTACAAAATATCACCGAGGCAATAGAATATTGTTTGTTTGCAAACACTGAGCTGGTTCTATTGAGTGCAAATATGACTTGAAGATTAATTGTTTTCGACAAATTGAAACGACGTTTTGTGCAAAAAGAGGTATTAATTCCTACGTTAGGGCGTGACGTCGAAGTTTGAACTCGGAGAGGAGCCTTGAGCATGATCTTGGAGAACATAATATTATTGTATCAAGCACAAGCACAACGCAAAGCAATGGCAGCCATGAACGAAGACACACCACTCCTGTCTGTGGGGACAAGATCCTCCTCCCTCCGACGATCTCCAGTCGAAGCCACTACTGGTCGCAGACATCTCTGCTCGACAAACACGTTGAAAATGATCTGCATCCTCTTCATTGCCATCGGAGCTGCCGGATTACTCTTCATAGGCGGAGATAATCAGCAGGGTCATTTTCTAAAGGCATCTATCCGACAGAGCTCTGCTGTCACAGATACTATTCGTTTGGAACCGGCTGCACACTTATCGTCACAGCACTCGAAGACGAAGGGTGTAGAACTCAGCACACCAGCAACAGAACAGGCAGTCGGCTCTGTTGGTAGCAACGACGAAGAGGAAACGCAGCTTGATTCAGCAGTGGCTGAAATTGAAACGACCGGTACGTCTGATGTATGCATATCATACATTTTCAGTGCCCACCTTTTATCATATTCTCCTATCTATCGATGCATGTGCTAACTCTCTCTTCCTCCACAGCAAAAGCATCTCCTATTCAGCGTAGTGTAAGATTCATTCCTTATCCACACAAAACATTGGGTAGTGGCTCCTCTCTTCAGTGCGAATGGGAAACAAGGCCCATCACCAACGCATCAACATCCTCCGAACTTCTTGATTTCACTCAGCGTAATGCCTTTATCGAAGGAGTTTGTATCCCACCAACTCTTCATGATACACTGCACATCTTTTCATCTGCAGAGGCTATCCAATGCTTATCATCCGAGGCACAAAACCGCGATATCAGAGTGATTCTGTCTGGTGATAGCTACATGAGACAGCTGTACATTGGGCTGACGGATATTCTTCTATCAAAGCACATCAGCGATGACAAAGAGATAATAGAAAACGTTCAGAGAAGTAAGATGTTGTCCACTGCAAGATATTGGATGAACAAACGTCATGAAAACAACGCAACGTTTCCGTTTGTACAATTTCGATGTGGAGATGAATGTTATGGAAGTAAAACTTTGGATGTATGTTCCAAGTGCATCAATAGTCTTAGTGAGAATAGCGATGTGTGGGTCGTTGGAGTTGGAATACACATTTATGAACGAGTAAAGAACCATGTCAATGGAACCCTACAGGAAATTCAGCAGTTTCTTGATAGAGAAGAAGGACAGAATCGAAGTATCTACGTTTCTCCTCCGGCTGGCCCTATGGAAAGTGTGTATCGAGGTCTGTTGCCCAATGTTGCTCCGGAAAACCCAGAACATCCGTTTCTGGATGTATATGAGTCGACAAAGTCGTGTACAATGGAGAATTGTACCTTTGATGGAAGCCATAGAAGTCGATATGTGAATAGGTGGAAAGCTCAGTTGCTGTTGAATACTTTGTGTGAAGTACAGTAGAGATCTCAAGGTGCAGAAAGAGATAGATAGATAGTAAGATAGAGAGAGAAAAGGAACAAAAATGCTAGAGATGCGTTCGATCCGAGCAGAACTGGTTCCAGATTTCATGCAAGAATAACGAAAGGAACCATCTCGTTCAGGATCCAATACATAATACAGACGATTTCTTGAACTGAGAAATGTCGACAAAGAACAAAGATGCACGATTTCAAGCACAGAGGTGTCCTGTCAAAGTCAGACGCGAACACTCCGTACTTGCGTATTATTTATGTTTGAGAAGACACCAGTGAGTAGTCCAATTCACATTTAGGTAACAATTTTCTACTTGAACAGGTAGGTCCACGGGCAAGAGGTTATCACATACAAAAGATTCGTTTCAGAAAAAGTTAGGAGAAGTCGTCCAACATGATCTCAGCCGCATCAAGCGTAACCCGATAAACATCGCTCACTCTACCACCACCAGATCCATTATTTTTCCCGAGAATCTGCATGCGGACGTAATCAGTTCCGCTCAAGTCACTGTCCTCAACTATGTTGTTGTTGACAGGTTCCACAGCAGTTGCTGATTGTTCACTAGGAGCATTATTCTGTGTCTTGCTGCTGCTAGCCTCTTTCGATGTTTTTTTGGTAAGTCTCAATTTGGCTCCAAGCCGCTTCAACCAGCTCTCTTTCTTCGGCGCACTTCCGCCTTCAATGGAGGTCTTATCAGTGCATGTAGTCATTTCTTCATCTTGGCCAGTAGCCATCTTTCCCCATTGATACAATTCCACTTCATTTTGCAATTCATCCTTGGCAAACCTCCATTCAATCACCATCACGAGTGCACCACAAGCCGTTCCAATCGCATAGCCGATGAACCCGTAGCCATTGTACATGTTGCTGAGACCCGCACCAACACAAACAAGGAAGAGGTACCATTGCATCACGGAAGCCATTGCCGCCACGAATAGCGCCATGTCGACTCCCTTCATGGCGAAGACACAGTTCAACACTCCAAATGGAAGGAACGGATTCAACCTCAACAGCATCATCACCCTCAATGGATTCTTAACGACAGCTGTATCCACAGCATTCAAGATGGGGTACCTACCACATACCACCCTGAGCAAATCACGTGATAAGCCTGGTGCTCTGGAGAATGCCAGCGTTCCACCAATCACAGCACCCAATATACTTGCCAACCATGCAATCACGAAGCTCCATCCTTCGACGACGTAGATATTTTGAAAGACGAATCCACTCGCAAGCACAAGAAGAGCCGGAGGTACGAAGAACCATGTCAATAGAATCATGGAGAGGATGTGCAATCCTAACACAATTGCAGCATGATTATACATCCATGATAGAGTATGGTATGTGGCGGTTTTGATATGGTGTGATTGGAAGAGGGTTCGGTCGCAGATCAAAAGGATAAGGGCGACGATGACAAGCAAGGATGTGATCTTCTTGGCGTTAGATCGACTGATGAGAGCAGCGGAATGCATTGTTTGTTTGTTGTTTGTTTGCTGAGCGTGCGATGGTTGTTGGTTGTTTAGGGCAAGCACCGTTGACTTATCATTCAACGATGATGAAATGTATGGCTGCAGATAGAGCTCAGAGGTTCACTACTGCCTGATGATGCTTTCTCACAGTTCTGCGCTCAAGCCAGCCAACGCATCATACTTACATATTGTGAGTGAGAGTGTTCTCCAACGCACCCCACAGTAGCCCCCCTATCTTCCTTTTGAGATGACTAGCCCACAAGTTGAAGAAGCTGCCCACAACCCACAAGGTCACAAGATCCCTTGCATGCATGAGAGACGAAGAACATCATTAATAGACCTGGCTTGAAGCTTTTGTATGGTAGTTATAGTCTAATAAGACCGTAATTGCTGGCTGGCTCTGTCAGAGGAAGGATCGCCTGTAACCTGTCGCCTATTTAAAAGGGCACAGAGAGATCTTTTCAAGTGCAAGGATCAATACTTACATACACTTACACGCTTGTCAGAACGCTGTTGATTCATGAGTGTACGATTGAAGCTGAAATTCTATCATTGAAAGACTATTGTTAAGAATATCATTGTTATTGAACATCTGTACAGCGTGCGGAGTAATCTTCAGTTCTTCAAAAAGAGTTAGTTGATCACACACACAGTAGGTTCTCTGTTCGGAACAAGTTAAGAAAAGTTGTCCAAAATAATCTCGGTCAAATCAAGATTGTCACGATAAATATTCCTTCCAACATAGTCAGTATCATCTCCAAGTATCTGCATGCGGACATAGTCAGCGCTGCTCAAGTCACTGTCCTCAACGATGTTATCTGGAACCTCTGATTGTTTACTTCTACTCGGTGTGCTGCACCTTCTCCTGCTGTTGCTTCTACTTCTCGATCTGCTCCTACTTCTCGATCTGCTCCTACCGCGGACAGGACTCCTACTCCTACTTCTTGATCTGCTCCTACTCGCTTTGGTTAGTTTCAATATTGCTGCAAGTCGCTTCATTCGCCCATCACTCTTCGCTTCACCCACCTCTGATAGTAGTTCACCCTTGGCAAACCACCACTCAGTCACCATCACAAGTGCACCACACGCCGTTCCAATGGCATAGTCTATAGATCCGTAGCCATTGTACATGCTGCTGAGACCTGCACCTACACACACGAGGAATAGGTACCATTGCACCACGGAAGCCATTGCCGCCACGAATAGCGCCATGTCGACTCCCTTCATGGCGAAGACATAGTTCAACACTCCAAACGGTAGGAACGGATTCAACCTCAGCAGCATCATCACTCTCAATGAATTATTTGCAATGGCCTTATCCACAACATTCAAGATGGGGTACCTATCAATCAACACCTCCAGCAAACCACCCGATAAACCTGGTGCTCTGGAGAATGCCAGCGTTCCACCAATCACAGCACCCAATATACTTGCCAACCATGCAACCACGAGGCCAACTACGTAGCTCCATCCTTCATTAACGTATATGTCTTTAAAGATGAATCCACTTGCAAGCACAAGCAGAGCCGGTGGCACGAAGAACCTCGTCAATAGAATCATGGAGAGGATGTGCAACCCTAACACCAGTGTATCATGTTCATGCATCCATGATAGAGTATGGTATGTGGCGGTTTTGATATGGTATAATTGAAAGAGGATACGGTCGCAGATCAAAACGATGAGGGCGGCGACGACAAGCAAGGATGTGATCTTCTTTGCATTAGATCGACTGATGAGAGCAGCGGAATGCATTATTTGTTTGCTGAGCGTGCGGTGTTTGTGTAGTAGGTCAGTCAGATTATTATGGCCCAAAACACCCTTCACTGCTGCACTCAAGGATAATAATAAGTTGTGATGATACACTCCACAACAACTTCTTGTCCAAGCAACTAACAGGTATTGTCAGTAGACGGGTCTGCTTCTGCCAGGTAGGGCGCTAGGTTTCATGATCGTGCGTTGGGAGAGAGGAAAGGAGAAAGGTCGACCTACGTCAGTGAAAGAAACGGAAGGAATCCTCGCTAACGGTAGTGCTTGTCTTGCCTTCTTTCTCTATCTCCTTTCTCCTCTCTCTCTCTGTCTCTTTTCTCTTTTGGTACTATGTACAGGGACTGGTTATTCTAATTTACTTACTTGTACTTGCTAACTATGTACGTACGATCACACACCATTTTCCAAAAGCCATGCATAAGCATAAGATAGACGTGCACCATGGCATCCGCTGATACCCTACCCCACAGCAAAGAAGCCGACGAGGACGCCGACATGTTCGACGATGCCACCGACGGCCCCGCCTCATCAATAGACGGTGGTAATAATAACGCCACAGCAACAGAAACACACGAAAAAAGTGTCCAACAACAACTCGCATCAAATCCTCCGCCTCCCGCCCTGCCCACGGGCTGGTTTCTCAAACCAAGTCACATTAATGCTCCTGGCAATTATTACTATTTCAATCAAGACACGGGAGAGTGCTGCTGGGATCTCCCTGCAACTGCGTCTTCCACGTCAGCGGCGGCACTGGCAGCGGAGGCGGTTAGTCAAGAAAGTTTAAATGCCACCGCTGCGGCTGCCGCGGCTGCTGTAAAGAGTATATTGAAACGTGCGGAACCGACAGCTGCGGAGAATAACGCATCGACAACACAACCAACAGCTGATACTGCTATGACAAAGGTGGTAAAATCATCCTCCACATCATCAACATCACGCAAGAAACAAAAAACAGACGACAGAGAAAAACACAGAGAAAAACATCATCATTCCTCCTCCTCCTCACCCAAGGAAGTACGAGTACTCCACATTCTCAAAAAGCACAAAGACTCACGCCGTCCAGCCTCATGGCGCAACCCCAAAATCACCGACACCAAACAAAAAGCCATATCCGACCTACACGAACTCCTCTCCATTCTATCCGAATCATCGTCCAACCCGAAAGAATTACGTGCCACATTTGAAGAATTGGCCAAGACGGAAAGTGATTGTAGTTCTGCCAAGAGGGGTGGCGATTTGGGATTTTTTGGTAGGAAGAAGATGCAGCCGGCGTTTGAGAAGGCGAGTTTTGGGTTGAGGGTGGGGGAGTTGACGAGGGAGGTTGTGGATACTAGTAGTGGTGTTCATATTATTTTGAGGTTGGCATAGTAGTTTTTTTATAGGAGTACAGGAAGGAAGGAAGGAAGGAAGTAGAGGACAACTGTTCAAAGATACTAATGCATAAAGAGTGTTACATTACAACTTTTTTCATTCCTTTTCTGGCGAATCAAATAAATGAGGCACATTTTCAAGCAAACTAATGCACTGCGACGCCGTCCGCAGAGTCTCGATTGAAGGATATTTACTGACAAGTTTTATATTCCTTTTGCTTGGGCTCGCTGTAGAGTGCAACAGTGCTTTGAAATTTGGGACAACAAATGCCAAATGAAGAAGCAATGACAATGAGGAAGGAGGTCCGATCGTTCTTTACATGATATAATAGATTTCCTGACTTCTCTGTTCTCTTGGCTCTGCCCATGCACATGCCGAGAATCTGCCGAGAATGTGTAAGACGAGAGACGAGATGGAATGTACCATAATATTTGACCGGCTGCATGCTAATAAGTAAGTAGCTGTGCGGTCAAAGCTTGATCGTCAAGAGCAGCTCTTTCCCCACCATGATGTTGTCATAATAATCACCATCTGCACTATTCTGGATAAATGAATCCATTCCACCGCCAAGAAATCTTGGTGAGGCGTCTGCTGCGGACAAGACAACAACACCACCGAAAACAGCAGCGGCAGATGGATCACCATGTTTCTGCTGCTTCTTCAATAAATAATAATAATGTGACTTCATCATCATCTAGGAAGAGGCAACTGCCTGATCAAGTCGGCTCCAGCATTAGAGTCGACAACATGACTGAAGAATGCTTGGAAATTATTGACACAAATGAAGCATTATGGCAGGAAATATCCTCTCTGCTACCAATGCTCACCTATGGCGAAGAATCAAATACACTACTCTCTTTATTGTTGGGAATGCCCAGTGACTATTATTCTGCGGCGTTGTTTGGTGGTCAGAATGATGGATCAAACAATGATAATAATGTCAAGAGGGCGAACATTTATTGTCCTACTTTTTCGTCACAAGAGCAAGTTTACTTCAATGATACAATGACACCACAAGAAGAAGATATGATGGTTGCAAAATTACTATCTGACACAGTGGAACGCCTATTGCAATTGAAAAACTCATCATGTGCACAACCGCGGGACGAAAAGCGGCCAAAACGAGAACAACCGCAAGAAGCAACCACCACCACCATTGACAATACTATCATCCGAAAAGGTCATTCTTCCACATCATTACTACTACCGTGGAACGTATTGCTAAGGGTAGTAATACGTCTTTCCGCCCATGCGGCAAAGATATGGTGTTCATCATCATTTACCAATACTAATAATTATTGTGGCACTTGCCGTAGTAACGCAATACTGGATGAAAGGCAAACGAATGAAATTGATGGACAAAGAAGTGACCTAGAGGATAAGAAATCATCAGGGATGCTGCATCCGATATTACAAGCATTGGATATAATATTGTCAGAGATACAAGTGTCAATGAGAATTTCGAATGCATCCGTGTACTCATCACCAGTCAAGAAGGAACGATACGACAAGAACAAGAATGAAGAAGCAGTAGCAACAGAAGCAACAACAAGAAGAACATCAAATTTTAGTATTCCTCAAGATCGTTTTCTGCACGATTGGAAAAGGAGTAGCCATTGTACCAGAGAAACTGCAACATCTTCATGTTGGGGACCGTCGCGGTATGAGTTCATGAAGGATGTAGAGTCAATTACAGCAATGTTGAGTATGTCAAATCAGACTTTGGGGATAAGTGTTACTGAATGGCAAGAGAGGATACATTCCATTGTGGACATGTTAGATGAGCAATGTGGTGGTGGTGGTGTGACTAATGGTGACGACCAGCAGGGGCAGCATCGGTACTGCAGTCCTCTTCAGTCTAAAAGCACAACATCATTATTAGTGGATGGTTCTTGCGCTTCTTCTCCGTTGGCTAGTGTTACTCGAGATCATGTCAAACGCATCTTGAATTCAGCAGAGGTGGAGAAAGCAAAGTGTCGAAAACACTTGTTCCAAGCCAAAGGCCATGGTGGTTTATCACCATCTCCATCTCCATCTAAAGTCTCTTTACCAAAAGAGGAGAAACCATCCTCTTTTCTACGTCACAATCTACAGCAAGTGTTCAAATCGGAAACAACCAACGATGCAATAATCATGGAAGGTGAAACAAATGTACTTGAGGATGCCTACCGAATGGCAATTGCATTCTCATCACTGGATATGAATGAAGAAGTGCGAGAAACCATTGAGCGGAGGCTTAGTATCCTCATGCATATGCTGCTGAACAACAATCAAAGTAAGTTTCCACTTGATGGGGCAGAGTCATATCTAGAATCTCTACTGAATACATTGATACAACCGTCGGATCCATCGGTATGGGTGAGGCTTTTGAATGATTCCGGAGGGAAAGAAACTCCAATGATGTTGAGAAGAGGGAGAGCTGTGTTAGTTTCTTTTCTTGCTCGGCTGAAGTCGCCTGGATGGAAGGATAGTATCAATCAGCTCAGGGTGTCTCCGGTGCCTTCCCAACTTGGATTCTTGTCGCATGATGAGGATATGTCTTCGTCGGAGGCCGTGCTTCGGTCATTGTTTCTCCTACCTTTATTGGAAAAAGACGCAGTGACGTTACCACCCGCACCTATTGTCACAGAAGTCGGATTGAGCGTGTGTATCCGAAACGTATTGGAGGGAAACGATGTAGCTGCGAATAAATCACCCATGAACACTTCCGGTGTTAGCCTTTTCCGCACCTTCGCTCCTTATCCGTCATCCAGTCGCAATGATGATTTTATGAATTCTATTACAGCACCCCTTCCGAATACGATGGAGCTGACGAGGGACTTATTTGATTTGATCTTGCGTCTAGCCGCAGATGATGACAGCCAACACCAGAATAAGTCATTTCCTTTACGTCTTGTTACTCCATCGCCTGCAGAGTCTTTGGACATTGTACTTCAGGTGGCGTCCGATTTTTCGGATTGGCTGAGGGCAGATTCTATATCTGATCGGTATCGATTTATCCTCGAACAAGTTTGTCAGTCTTTTCAATCCTTTGAATTTGGTGATTCCAGAAAAGGTGGCCTGGATGATGTCACCAGTACATCTTGGACTTCACGTGCATCAACGCTTCTTCATCTAGTCAAGTCTCCTCAGCTTCGAGCACGTGTCACTTTATACGCAACACAATTCTTCATTCTACTTTGCGGAAAAGGAGGAAAACACAAGCAAAAGGCTTCTCGGAACTCTTCGAAGCAACCTCATTTCTACGCACTCCTTCAACAGCGACATTTCAGTAAATTCTGGGACGACATTGATGGTGCGGCACACGGCATTTCCTCACGCAGTATCATAAGTCGAGTGTTTGACATAAGCCTGTGCCAAGACTATATTCTACCCGTGGCGTTGCAATGCTCCCTATATCTCACAGAGAGGAGTCATTCTTCTTCTGCCAGAAAACAAGTTGGTCTAGATGCATTATCTCTTGTGACTATACTCACTTCGGTTCTTAGTGTGCTCGCAGAAGATGATCTACTTCATGAGTGCACCCACGTTGGATGGGCGGTGGAGTTGTTGTCCTTTTCCTTCAGTTATCATCTTTTTGGTGCAGATAATGTTCTGAAAAGAGAAGATCATGTTGATTATTTGCCACAGATGCTCAGCAGCACTTGTATGTGGGAGCAAGCAGCAGCTCAAATGGATAAGTTGTACAACAATGTGTGGGGAACAGGTTTGAAGAAACTCAATAATGACGGGCAGTGGCAGACATTGGACACCACCAAGAACTACATTGCCTACGAAAACATTGGAAGCAACCATGTTGCCGGTCGGATGATATTGATTCCATCATTCAACGTATTGGTCAGTGCTCTGATCAAATATACCTGCTCTGTATCAACAGCTAGTGATGATGTAGCAGAGTCTTGGTGCAAATTCGTCTCAAATGTAGTATTTGATCGCTACATTCAAGCTCTGGGCTCTGTTTCAGTCTCTGCAAGGAACACACCAGACTCTTTCGACAAAACTGTGAGGTCGCTCTGGATTCGATATTTGGCATCGACTTTACAACAGTTGATCATGGAACAAACAACAAACACAAACAAAATGAACGAAAGATCCACGGAACTGCAGCTGGAAGACTTGATCACTCCATTACTTAGACGGCTTCATATCAAAGTTATGAAGCGTGCATTAAGGTACGCTCCTATAGGACTTGACGCGGGAAAAGGGAAAGAGCAACCCGATCATCGTCTACCACCCGATTTGGTGGCTACAATTTTCACTGACCTTTTCAAGCAAGAATCGGAGCAGTTTCTCATCAAACCATCTCCCTCGAAGACGAGGAAGTGGGATGTGTATCGCAAATGCATTGAAGAAGTGTTTCTTTTGACGCCTCCTTCCACATTCTTCGCCCATCCAAGCCAGCCTGGCTTGAGTTGCTACTCTTCAGATGCTTTGGCAGAGCTATGGAAGATGTTTGGGCAATGCAATCTGACTCAATCAACTTTAATCATGGTTGCTGCTGGTTTACACGTTAATGCGAGTGCTACACACCTCCTGCCGAACCAACAGAACAATGTGCAGGATAAGGACTTACTGAAGCAACGCTACAATTCATTTTCTTCTTGTGCCAAACAGTGTATCATCAGCTCATTTGGTTGTCTCAATGTCAACGCAAAGAAATCTTCTCAGGACTCGGCAAAGTTCAATACTCTCGCTCGCTCAGTAAGGAGAGACCTCTCTTTTCATGGAGAGGCAGGAATCGGTCTGACATGGTGGAATGAGATAACAAACGACCTCTATGCCTTGATTGAAGAATCAGCTGATCAAGCTGTCCATAGTGCTACGAGCAAGAAGGCAGGGAGTCGGCAGAGCGACATCGCTGCAGCATTTTCAACACTTCAAAACGATTTATCAGCTATTTCTCACAATCAAAATAACACCCATAACTATTAATAGCTTACATACTTATACGTCAACCTAATCAATTCAATTGTTGTTCATTCTTTTTTCAAGTCCCTCCTTTTGCATGTCATCCTTATAGACCCACCTTTGCGACAAAGTTGATGTCGCAGGCCATGGCCTTCCCCCTACCTCCTCTGGACTCACACCATTTTCTCGGCTAATAATTGCCCTCACTCTACACTCACAGTCATAATTTTCGGCATCCCCTTGGCAATGACCCATCCCAGCCCTGGTCCTCTTCCGGATGCCCTGCGTCGAGTCAATTGGTAGACTTCGTCGTAGAGCCCGAACTACTTCCAGCTCTGTCACTTTCTCACACTTGCAAATAACATTCTTTGCCATCGTTGCTTCATCTTTGCCATCACTATCATTTTTCCCTGGCGGGCCCATCTTCAATCCCCGAAGTCCGACCTTGGGAGTAATAATTGGAGCACGATTTGGATTGAAGTTAATGTTGGGGGGCATCTTAAGTCCAGCCTTTTGCATTAATTCGACCACGTAGAGAGAAATTGCTGGAGACCCTGCCAATCCTGGGGAGTCGATACCGGCGACGTGAATGAAGTTGGCATCTTTTGAGGATGGCTCAATGATCCAATCTCCCCGAGATGATTTGGATCTCGCACCACAAAAGCCACTGTACATGAAGGTTAGACAACACCAAACATATCAAATCAATAAACACGCTGCCATATTTACTTACTGAATTGCTTCTTTCGCATCGAAGTAAGGGCATAGTTGTTTGCACTTGCTTAGGATGTACTCTTGGATACTCTCATTCGACATATCCCTCGTTTCTTTATTGTGCATATCTCTTGCAGTAGGGCCCAAGATCAAATTTCCCCATAGAGTCTGCTGCACCAGTACACCCTTACCCAACACCGGGTCTGGGCAAGGAAAGATGGTGGAATGTGCCAAATGCCCTTGGTTCCTATTCAGGAGAATATAGTCACCTAGCCTCGGTTTGATGTAAAAGCTATCATCACCAATCATGCGTGCAATCTGATCACTGTAACTTCCCGCACAGTTGATAACATACTTGGCCTTTACACTTTCAAGTGCAACCGTTGCACCATGTTGAACAGTTTTCGACCCACTTCCGCCCTGAAACATATCTTTCAAAGTTACTTTTCCATCATCTCCACTTCCTACTGGTGGAGGACATTTGGCAACAATATCTTTCAATACAGATGTACCACGATGGCGTTTTCCACCAGGTAGGAATAGTACAAGAGCTGTAGAAATGAATGCAACAATGGTCATGACCATCTTGGTATCATCCTTGGAACTGGGTTCCAACAATCCAAATCGGACCAACCCCTCCATCACCACAATAGAAGCAGGAAAAGAAACACATAACCTCATCACAAGTGAAAGAAGTGATATTTCTTTACTCTCAGTACCATCAATCGACTTTCCCATCTTCTTCCGAACATCTACATAATCCTGTGGCTCCCAGTGTCGCAGATCCACTTCAAAACAACCATCTTTTCCCTTGGCAATGGCAGTAACCTCCCTCCTAATACGTAACTCAACTCCATTATCCACCGCATTCTCAGCTAGAGCAATTGCAAACTCATAGGGGATCACATTCCCAGCATCAGGTGCATACAAAGCAGCAATACAATCCGGATTCAACGCAGGTTCCATCTGAAACAACTCTTCCTTTTGAATAATACGTAAATTCTTGACACCATTAATATTCCCCCGCTCCATAAGCTCCTCCAAAACTTCCAATTCCTTCGTACTCGTAGCCACCACCAACGATCCATTCTTCTGATACCCAAATCGAAGCTCCCTATCAAGTTGTGGAAACATTTGATTCCCCGGCCAACAGAATTTCGCTCGGACAGATCCAGGCTTGTCATCGTATCCGGCGTGGACGATTCCGGAGTTTCCTTTGGTGGCGCCCTGGGAGACGTCGTCGGCGGATTCTACCAGGAGTGTTTTGAGGGAGTAGCGTGAGAGTTCTCGTGCTATGGAGGTTCCGATGCAGCCTGCTCCGATGATGATGACATCGTATACTGTATCTTTATTGGCTAGCGTGGAGGCAGCAGCATTGCGAGATTGAGAACGAGGGCAAGTGGCGCGGGTGGGACAGCCGGAACATTTGGAGGAGTCTGGTTGGAATGTTCCTGCGCAGTCTTCGAGATCGACCCATTCTCCTCCGTAGTAGACTCCTTTGACTCCGTGCTGGTTGAGCTTTCGATCGAATTTTGGGGGCATCGTTTTTTCGTGTGTGTGGCTGTGAATTGTATAGTTTTTCTTAATGGATTGATATGTCTACTAGCAAATGTTATGTTTACCTATGCAATGGGCATACATATAACGTTCTGCCTGCTTCTAGCCAGGCAGGGAGGCTCACCGAACTATTCTGTTACAATACTTATTACTTACTGCTGGAAGCAACGCAAAGCTGCCGCTCATGATGTTGATGTTTGTGTGATGGGAAAGATTCATTCTTTTAGGGTTCGCATCGATTGCAACTTTCTTACGTTTGAGAAAATGTATAGCTAACGGCACCTCTGGCCGACTTTTTCAGATATGTACTGATGTTCTGCTTGGGTGCATTGGTACGACTAAATAGGTTTGTGATCATTTTGCTGTTGTGCATGTAGTGTATAGGTTGATGGTTGTGAGGAGGATGAAGACAATGCAAGAGTCTGCTTGTGTTTGGCAGCGATTGAATTGAACAAAAGCACATACTCCTAGACAACAGCTGGCTCCTACATATGGCTTGAGGAGGTCTTTGACATTGAACTCTCGTACTTAGAGCCTGATATCTGATCTCATATACCTTTCATGATGAAGATAGTTGTAGTTTTTAGTAATACTGAATGTGAATGTAGTAGTAGTAGCAGAAGGACATAAGAACCTACCAAATCATTGTCAACATTGTTATACAGGTGCTCAGCTTCATAATAGATGGCAAGCAACAGATAAATTGAAAGATTATTATTATAATAATGTGTTCCTTCTCCATGCTTAGCATAGCAGCAGTGCCTAGCAGCAGCAGCAGCAGCAGCAGCAGCATCCTGCATTTCTGAATCACCGCACTATGCTGAACGCTGAACCGGTGCCGTGTGGGTCGAGACAGAGATAGTGACGAGACGGTGGCAGTCACCGGTCACATCAGAGCTCAAGGGTCACATGACCATCATCGGTTCGCAGTACGTTTCGCGGCTGCTATCTCGAATAGCTTCTCAAATACATCTAAATCGAGAAAACATGTTGAAAGGTTCTCGTCATCGGCACTTTTTGCCACTAAAGGGCCTTCATTCCTTTCCAGAGATCACGATCATTCCAACGCCGTCAAAAGACTGGCGATAAAAAACGGGAGCACGCAAATTTGAACGGCAGAAGGTTGCAACCGCTGACCGCACCATGAACCCTTCGAAGAAAGCATATTCAATACCACAGGATATGATGGAGATTGAACCCACGGGCACACAGGCTCAAGCAGCACAAGATGACACTTCTTCATCTTCATGCTGCTGGCTATGCCTCGGGGAAGGACCGGATGCGTCGGGCATGCCACTTGTGAGGAACTGTTCATGCCGTGGAAGTTCCGGCTTCGCCCATCTCTCTTGTATCATCCGTTACGCAGAGATTGACGGCAGGAATTCTTACCAATCCATGGGGAATATCGGGGCTGCCTTCCAAGAGTGCCCCAACTGCAAGCAAGAGTTTCAGAATGATCTGCGCTATCATCTTGAAAGAGCTCGTGTTTCTTTTGTTGAAAGGGAATTCTCAGATGACCACATGTTGTATCTCCGTGCTCTCATACACAGAGTACGTGTACTGAACGCAGAGAATGATGCTGATAAAGCCGAAGGAGATCAGATCTGCTTCAAAATGGTCTCTATCATTGATGAAATGAAGAGTGATCATTCCGAAAGTGAATGGAGCGGAGAGTTCATGAAGATGGAAGCTGTCGTGATGTACGTTATAGGGCTCTTCCACATGAACGTTGGGTCCGAAGAAAGTCTACAAGAAGCATTGGAGTATTTCGGGAGTGCCATATATCTGTTCACATTGCTTGGAGACGAAATTAATATAATTTCAGCTAAGAAGAACATCGCCAAGATTGAGGCAAAATTCAGCGGCGAAGAAATCTCTCACGATGAAGGAAACGATCTGGAATTTAGTAAAAGGCAGTACAAATACTGGCTAGGAAAGCTCGGAGAACAGCATCCCATCACAATTAGAAGAGGTGAGCTACTAGCTCATGCACTGTACTGCTCGAATCAAGGAGTTGCAGCAGAGAGACTGCTGGCGAAGATGGCTGCTATAAGTCGTCAAGTCCATGGACCTACTCACAATTGCACACTCAGTGCTACATCTGCCTTGAAAGATGTCAAGGACCGCCGAGTGTTCATCGACTCAAGAAGACAGTGGTTCCATGCTCTAAAATACGAGAATGATGGGTTGAGCTGCGTCGTGAGAGGTCCAGTAGTGGAATCTGCTGGCGGATCAAGTAGTAGTATGCAAGAAGAGCACATGCTAACTTTGTCTCTTCCAATAACAGACGTTTTCCCTGGACCAGGAACGCCTGTTGTGTGCCAAGGGCTGTCAGAAAGAGCCCACCTTAATGGCAAGATTGGAGATACCCGAGGTTTCAACGGAGGCAAGTTTGAAGTTCATTTTGAAGAGGCAGGCTTGGAGCCGGCCATTATCAAACATGAGAATCTACGCATTGTATTCGAGCTGCCGTGATAGTAGTATGCTGGCTAGAGCTATCATACGCAGAAAACACTACCTACAATCTCTGAGGTGGACTTGGATCATCCGCACTCGGACGTGAATTATATGTGTTTAAATTGTACATATAGATAGATGTGATTGAATGTTTATAAGTAAATAATAAATTGGCGGTTTACTTCTCGTGGAACCACAACTTGTTTCATAGCGGCGTGTCTTGCTTATACCAAGAATCAATCAAGGCTGCAGTCAAGGTTCGGTGAGATTCCCACCCAATCGATAGAAGTTTGTAAATGAATATCATGTTAATGAAAGGATACAATTCTCTAAAACTTGTTGAAACCAATCATCGTAGCTACATAATAATGATCACATTACTTAATTTCCGCACCAAGAAAGCTATTTGGGTGAAGAAAATGGGCGGAAACAAGCCGAATGGTGGACAGCTTAGACGTATACTTCCAATTAGATGGAGAGCAATTGATTCATCGCTTGTCACTGGAAA